>VZZY01011837.1:58445-97732 GCA_013400335.1 Eurystomus gularis | reverse complement strand
GGCCTTTCAGTACTTAAAGGATGCCTGTAGGAAAGATGGAGACAGACTTTTGAGCAGGGCCTGTTGTGACAGGACAAGGGGTGATGGTTTTAAACTAAGAGAGGCGATTTAGACTAGAGAGAAAGAAGAAATGTTTAATGCTGAAGGTGGTGAGACCCTGGCCCAAGTTGCCCAGAGAGGTGGTTGATGCCCCATCCCTGGAAACACTCCAGGCAAGGTTGGCCAGGGCTTTGAGCAATCTGCTTTAGTTGCACATGTCCCTGCTCCCTGCAGGGGAGTTGCACTGGATGATCTTAAAGTTTCCTTCCAACCCAAATAATTTGGTGATTCTTATGGTTCTATGACTGTGCAAAACAGCTGACATTAGTACTCAAAATAGACCTGGATGTCTCATGTGGGAAGTGTATATATTTCTGTGTTTTCTCACAGACTTGAATTTCCAAACAGCATCTTACCCTCACCTAAAGGTACAGCTGAGATAAACTTTCAGCCCATTGAGCCCTGAGAAAAGATCAGCACATGAAAGGAGGAAGAGTTTAAAATTTTTCTTGTTTGCAGATTTGCCTGATAACATCATTTTGGGTGACAGGCTAGCATTAGAAATGTGATAAACTTTGTGATTTATATGTGACCCTTGCAGCTCCAAGCTTTTCTTTCTGCCTCAGTGGTAAATTCTAGGCTTTGTGTGGTCTCTCCATGCTTGTACAAACCAGAAGGTTGAAGGTCTGCTTCTGTTTTTTTGTCTTCCAGCCTCCAGACGAGTACCGCCTAATCTGGATCACGTCTGACCTCATTTCATTTATCATAATTGTAGGAGTTTTTATATTCCAGAAGTAAGTAGCATTGTTACAGCTTGACTCTCCTGTATTTGTGGCGTGTGGTGTTGTTCAGCGCATGGAATGAAGATGGGAGACAGGAGCACCGTGCTCCTCAGGAGCTTGGATTGCAACAGCAGGGGAAACTGTTCATTAAAAATTCCTCTAAAGATTGCAAACAATTCCACTTGTGAGATGTGACATCTTTTAAAGAATGAAAGATCTCAAAACAGTAGTGATGGATGCCTTGCTCTGCTCCTAAGTGCGTGTGGGAGAGAAACTGTAAATGTTTTAGGGAAATGGACATTGCGAAAGAGATTAAAATGCTTTAAAGGAAGAAGAGGAAATATTTTGAGATTCCACCACTTTAGTCTTCAAAGTAACGTGTTACAGTTCTCTTAAATTGGTTTGTTCCCATTTGGATGAAGAAATAGAAATATTATGATTTGGCTAATCAACTCAGTCACTTAGTTTGCATAGAGATAGTCTCTCTCCATTTTCCAAAGAAAAGGGGAAGCAAGGATTTGATGAGGGCACAGCGGAAGCCTCTTTGTTAGCCAGGGTCCCTGAAAGCAAACATGGAGCATAAAACCTGAGAACAGAGCAAGTTAAGACACTGATAAATCAAGAGGAGGTAAATCAACTTCCTAACAACAGAACTGGCCAAGCTACCCTCCTCTTGATTATACTGGAGGAAGCCATGGTGTCTTCCCAGTGATGTGCCTTTTCTCCTAGGAGGTATTTTAAGCTGTCAGTGTTGACAGTGTAATAACCTTCTCTGGGAAAAAGCATGAACTGAGAGAGATGCGCTCCCTGCAGTGAGGAGCAGCAGCCTTCTCCTGGGAAAATGTGTCATTCTGAGATTGCATCACCTCTTTCCCTGGCTCTATAATCGCATCTGCTTTAGTATGCACAAACGACTGTCTCAAAGACATCAAGGGACTTATGCTTTCCTTCCTCCTTGGTACCAGAAATGCCTTCACGTTAGGAGCAGCAATTTAATTTGCTTCAGCCTCATGAGCTTTTAATTTTGCTGCTGCGTTGTCCAGATCATCTGCTTGCAGCAATATCTTTCCTTCTCCTGGGTGCATAATTACTCAGGTATTTTTGCTGTGTTGCTGTAGGCTATGGACTTGACTTCAGGCCACATGTTGGTTTGTTTGTAATTGTGTCTAAATGCATGAACTGCACAGTCCTGTGCTGGTGGACCTATGTCTAGTGGGTCCAGCGTGGGATGGATAATGGAGTAAGCAGCAGGTTTAGAAGTCTTCTCTCAGATTAGATTTCCCAACAGTTAATGAAACCACTGACCAAGATGAGATTAAAAATTTTCTAAGTTGTCTTGTGATCTGAATTATGGACGATTAAGCCTTTTCTCTAGAAGGGCATTGTGGCTGTGTTGTCTGGAAGCTTCTTCCACTCACTCAAGTTTGTCAGTTGATTTAGTAAGAGATGTCCCTGCTCTTCAGACCCTGTCAGATAGAGAAATGCACGTAGGAGTCTGGAGGCAGGGACTGACCTCTCTGAAGAGCACAATTTGAAGGCCAGGTTGATGAGATATTTGCAGTCTTTTGCATCATCTCCCAAAGTCACTTTTAGAAGGCCACAGGAGACCACAACTGAAGAAATTATACTAATTCAAGCTGTTGAATGGCAACTGTATGTCCCAGAGCAGAGTGAAAGGATGCATGCTTGGGGAGAGAAAAAAGCTGCAGCTACATGGACTTTGCAATAGCTGGACTCTTCCTCTCTGCATGAATTTAATATTTTCCCATTTGGAAGAGGCTGGATGAAGTAGCGCAAGAGGAAGAAAGGTGGGAAAAGAAAGCGTTATTGCAGGATTTCTCTTCCACCCTCAGTGTGATACAGGTGAGAAGAACTGGAAACTGCCCCCAGATTTCTCCAGGATCTACCAATCTGAAGCACGGAGCTCACTGCTCAGCCTCTAGAACTGACATAGGCAGTTGTTCAAAGAGGTCTGGTCACGTGGTGTCCATCGTAGCAGGGCCAAATGTCTTCTTTTGGATCTTTCCCCTGGGACAACTCAACCCCAAGTCAGTAGAAGGAAGAAGGAGAAACTCTAATACCAGAAGAAGTTGGACTTCCTGCAGCAATGGGCTTGCTCTTCCAAGAGCCTTGGGCAGGAGAGACCCATTTCCCTGCCATTCCAGTTTCTCCACCACATGAAAGAATTGGCAGCAACATTGAGCATATCTCAAAAACAAGTTGCAGCAGAATTGCCCAGCTACTACCTGCTGATGTGATTCAGCTCTGGGAAACAGGGTTTGGTATTTGACTTTTGCTGTCGTGGTTTTTTCTGTTTTGTTTTGGTTTGGTTTTTTTTTCCCCGAGTCATTTCTGGGGCAAAACAGAGTGGCTTCCTTCATGCAAGGATGAGGGGGTGGGTGGGAACAGAGCGACCGCTTCAATGTGCTCGTCCTCTCTCCTATGCATGGCTTGTCTCTCCTCCGTAGCCGTGGGTAGGGATTGCTCCTGCTATTCTGCATCAGCCCTGGTGACAGGATCGTGGCAGCCTCTCTGGAGGGGAAATACCAACTGTGATGACTTCTAACTGATCTTTTTTTGCCTCTTTGCCTTGTTTATTTTCTTACTGCTCTGACTATTGTGCATGTTCCTCCTCTTTCTCTCTCTGCTGCATTCTGGCATCTCACAGCTATCACATGATCAGGTAATTCTGGTGCTTTCCTCCTCTTTCTCTTTTTCATTCAACTTTCTCTCTTTCTTTCTCCCTCTCTGCTATGGCTTCACTGCAGACGGACAGGGCAGGACACAGCTTTCTGTGATGCTTTCAAACATCTGGCTTCACAGGGAACGATCAGGGTCTGAACATCGCATAGTCCATAGCCATGAGCACCACGGGAGCCTGATGGTGAAGCCGATGGGTGCTTTGAAGGCAATCTGACCTTCTGTTACAATGATCCAAGTCGCTGCCTTTTAAAACAGCCATATTCTGAGGTTCTACGGTGTGTTGTAATTGGGAAATTCCCAGTGGATGTAATGCTTTCTCCATGGAAATAATCCCATACAAAATATCCTCTTCTTTCCTGTAATTACCAGAGGTTTTTGAGACCAACCTCTTCTAAATTGGCCAGTTCTAAAGGAAATAGTGTAACTTGTTCAATTGTATAAAGTAGTGCTTCTGTAGCCTTGGGAATGAATTAGTAAGGCTAATAGCTAGAAGGGTTTGGCTCATTAATTGCTGTACTTGGAGCTTGGGATCTTTGAGGAGTCTCTTCCCAGTTACACTACTGTCAAACTGGAACTAAATAGCATTGCAACCAGGAAAGGAATGAGCCTGGGGCGCTGGATTTGAAGTGCCATCAATTGGAAACCCAGATTTCTCCTTGTATTGGCTGTTCTCTCGCTGTTCCCATCCCCTTGGAGGGAAGTGCTGTCACTTTTCTGCAGTAAAGCCTTCACCACGCCGGTACTCGGACCGCACTCTTCATGCGTTACCTTCTCCATTCCTTCCGCTGTGTGCCAGGGGGTTGTATTTCTGAGGACATAACTACTCCCTGTCTGCACTTATCTGCCCCTCTCCCTCTGCCCACCTACCACCTTGGGGTTCGGGCTTGGCCACCTGCGAGTATTGCCTGCTCCAGGAGGTATCTTGGACTTGCAGTGTTACCTCCTCGTGGCATCTCCCCAAAACACAGGACATGGCTATGAGGCTGGGCTGAGCCCTTCTATGGAGAGGTTGGGTGTTTTCCCCTTGTCTCCTCCCCCTTGCTCCCTGGCTTGTGGATAAGGAGAAGACAGGCATGGAGGAGTTGGGCAGGCTTTAGGCAAGAGTGGTCGCAGGATGGAGACTCTGGTTGCAGCTGGCTTGGCTCTTTGCTCGCTCCATCTTACCACCTTGGTGCCAATCAACCCCATTTTCTCCCTGACCTGCCCCTTTCCCATGCGCCTTCCCTGCCATTTAGCATCTCCCCTCCAAACCAAGGGTCCAGTGGTGGCCCTAACATGGTGTATGCTGTCTCTGTGTTGTTGTCCCAGTATTTTTTAGTCTGTTCCCACCCCGTGTCCGTCTGGTCCGCTTTGATGCCAGCCTCCCAGAACAAGACCTACCTGCTGTCTGTCTGGCCTTTTTGCACGCTGCTGTCCTAAACGTGGCCGATCACAACAGAGTCCAAGGGGGTAGGAGAGGTGCTATTTTCTATTAAACAAGCTTTTTGGAGACCCAAAGGCTACTGAGCACAGCAAAGAGTGTGTCCTATGGTGTTGGAGTTGCGTTGTCATTAAATTCTTGGTGGCTCTTCTAAGAGGATATTTCAAGGTATCCCTGAAAAATGGGGTCACTCTTTTCTAGCTTATTCAGTCAGAGCAATGCACCCATGTGAGAGGAGTCATTGGCCTCTCGTGCATGTTTAACCACCCTGGGTCTGGCCACAGCCACCATGTGAGATGGGGAGCAGAAAGTAGTGGTCATTCCTCTTGGCAAGAGGAGAAAAGCCCTTGGTCCCTGCACCCCTTTGAGGCTGAGCTGTCTGTGCCTTCAAAATAGCCCATGCCCTCCATGGGATGTCTAGGACCTATGGGCAAGAGATCATCATGCCTTTTGGCCACACAACCCAGCCTGATGCTGAAAATCCTGATCTTGTGGGCAAAGAAAAGACTCATAACTATATGTTTTGGGTCCTGATTATAGTTTAAGGAGGGTCTTACCCTGTGAGATCCTCTGCACTTGCAACCACATTGGTCTTAGTGGGATCTGCCTGCATGGGACACTAATGGCAAAAATGGTCTTCTTCCAGGTCAGAGTGGTTCAGCTTAGATTATGATAGAAGAAAAATATTTTTTTATATATTAAAATTTTTAAAATACTTTCATGTCTTTGCCTTTTTGTGCTTCCTCTGTTGCTTCTGTCCATGGGTTTGTGAGTTGCATTGTGTTGCCATCCCACCCCTTCTTTTCTCTGTAGCAGAGCATCCACCTTCATCTGTACCCTGGTCAAAGCCTGATGGTGCGATGTCACCCACTGGCGTTTGGGAAGGGAGTGGAAACCTTATCAACACCAGTTAGATTTTCCTGGAAAAAACTGCAGAACCTCTTTTGTGGGTGTTGCTTTGTCAGATTGATGCTGTGGACTGAGGCTGGAGATGTGTGAGGGTCTTCAAATCCTCTGCTCCACGAGGCTGGGGAGGGGGTTAGAAATTTTAAAGAAGGTGGTTGTCATTTGGTTTTAAAAAAAAAAAAAAATTAAAAAAATTAAAAATTACCTTCTCATATGTAAGTGAGCCACTAGATGGTGCCAGAAGATCAGAAACCACATAAGCCACCTTAAATCCCTGCTGTTCTCCACCAAATAGCCTTAATAGTGTCCCTGGTTCCAGCAGGGAGTATGGAATTTACTTGAAAGCCTTCCTCAGTGGTCAGAACATAGGACAAATCAGTGGGATGTGGACTTACGGAAGCCTGGCCTAAGATCTCTTTCATAGAATCATAGAATCATTAAGGTTGGAAAAGACATCTAGGATCACATCTCCCTGACCACTAAAACATGTCCTGAAGTGCCGCATCTCCTCTTCTTCTTTTTAACACCTCCAGGGATGGTGACTCCACCACTTCCCTGGGCAGGCTGTTCCAATGCCTAACCACTCTTTCAGTAAGGAATTTCTTCCTGATATCCAATCTAAACCTCCCCTGGCACAACTTGAGGCCTTTACCTCTTGTCCTGTCATTAGTTACTTGGGAGAAGACCAAGCCTCACCACAGCCTCCTTTTAGGTAGTTATAGAGAGCAATGAGGTCTCCTTTCAGCCTCCTCTTCTCCAAGCTAAACAATCCCAGTTACCTCAGGCACTCCTCATAAGGCATGTTTTCCAGACCCCTCACCAGCTTTGTTGCCCTTCTCAGGACCCGCTCCAGCACCTCAATGTCCTTCTTGTACTGTGGTGACCAAAACTGGACACAGTACTCAAGGTGCAGTCTCACAAGTGCTGAGTACAGGGGCACAATCATCTCCCTACTCCTGCTGGTCACACCATTTCTGATACAGACCAGGATGCCATTGGCCTTCTTGGCCACCTGGGCACACTGCTGGCTCATGTTCAGCCAGCTGTCCACCAGCACACCCAGGTCCTTTTCCACTAGGCAGCTTTCCAGCCACACTTCCTCAAGCTCCTTCAATGGGATCTTGTGTACAGCTGCTTTGAGCCCACCAAGCCCTGTTTTCCCCCTCTTGCAGCAGCAGTAGCCCACCTTCCACTCCTTATTCCAGCAGCTCTGCAGCTGAGGGTCTGCTACCGGGGGTGCTCTCAGGCTGAAAACCAGCTTTGAAAGCAAAATTCCCCCTTTAACTTGCTGTCCAGCAATTGCTTATGGCAGTGCTGGGTTAATCGTTTGACTCTATGATCTTAAAGGTCTTTTCCAGCCTAAATGAGTCAATGGTTACTAACATCAGTAATTTTCTTTACATGCATTCAGTCATGAAAATAAAATCTGGCTAATTTTGGGTTGAGCCAAGTTCCCATCAGCCTCATATTATTCATGTGGTGGAAGCTTTTGGTGAACGCTGAGTTTCATCAAGGCTTAATAAGTGGAGGGTTTGTGTAGAAACATTGAAGTAAAGACCTGGTATTTGGGGAGGGAAGGGCTCTGTGAGAAGTTGTGTTCAGGGGAACTGTATGTGACAGCTACGAGTTTGGGGACAGTGTCTTTATGGCATCTCAGGTTTGAGACCTTAATTTGTCTTTGAGGTCTCTTCTACCATAAGGGCCACATGTCACACAAGGAGGAAAAAAGTTTTGTGGTTTCTTTACTTGGCTTGGTCTCTTATTGTGATCCCTGTTCCCAAACCTAAGAGTCAAAGTAGCCCTACCTCCTTAGGCAGCTGGGTAGCTGATGTGATGGAGAAGGATTTGGGGCATCTACAGTCCTTGGTGAAATTGGTGGAATTAGGATGCTCAAGGTGGTTAAAGATGATGTGCTTGTATGTCTGTACCCCTCTAAGATAACACGCCCATCTCTGAACGTCCTTCTACCATGCGGGGTTGTGTAGGTGCAGGGGAGCAAAGGTGTGAGGGTCCCATAGGACTTGTTGGTCTCCACATTTTTGGTAGCCGCTTGCACTGAGGATGCTCCAATGGTTGGGGAAACCAGCCTCTGATACCTCCCTCTTGTCTTGCAGGTGGCGCCTAGGAAGCATCAGGACCTACAACCCGGAGCAGATCATGCTTAGTGCTGCTGTCCGCCGGTCCAGCCGGGATGTTAAGATCATGAAGGAGAAGCTGATCTTCTCAGGTATGGATGGGCCAAGTTGGTTAGAGCCCTTTGCTCCCTCCCTTAGCTGTCACCCTGCACTCCACTCATGGAGGAAGTGGTCTTGATATGGGTGTCATCTCTTGCTTGGGGAGACTGGATGACTGTGGACTGACCCTGTTGCACTAACCTGCTTGTGGGAGATGGTCATGGCTCCTCCATCCCAAGGTGGTGCAGATCTGAGCACTGATTTGCTGACAAATCATGTCTAGTTTCCCAGCTCTTGTACTTTTCCACATCATCTCCACTCTGAATTGTGTCAAAAGCTCTAAAACCCATTAAAATAATGGCATAACTCACCACAAAGAGTGGTGATGAATTTGGAGTAGACTTGGAATTCAATGGCACTATAGCTTGAGGGGTTCCTTATATCCTTGTGCTCCTCCCAGCCTTTATTTGTGTTGGAACATGCTGGTGATGTGTCCATCTCACCACATGTCTAAGAAAAGATCTCAGAAATGCGTACAAAGAGGGAACCTTTAAAGCTTTAAAAGTTCAAAGCTGATACATGAAGCTGGAAGACTCACATTTGAAGGAATGTGAGTATAATCTACCCTTGAGCTCTGTTGTGGGCTTTCTTTGTAGTTAGGGGCTAAAGACCTTCTGCAAGGGTCAGAGTTTATTGTTCAGGGCACATACAGAGCAGAATTACAATTCCCACTTCAAAGAGCTTATTATTTGAAATACAGGCTTGATTCTGACTCCAGAGATGGTGCGAAGCAGGTGTAAATCCAAGGAACCCAGAGAGGGAAAGCAGTTGGTCGCAGCAGAATTAAGCTTCCCCAACATGTTCTAGGCATAAAATGTCCTAGACATAAAATATCCTTTGAGGCAGGGGGTATATATTAAAATTTTCTGTCTCTGGAACAAATACTCTTGCTTAGGGTGGGTGTTAACAATTAAAACATTGGTGGGTTTATGTTCTTCTGTTGAAACCAGTGACCATAGGAGTGTCTTCTTTTCCAGAATGGCCATTTAGTAGTGATTAAGTTCAGGTATTCTGCACCCTTTTCCCACAGGTCACTAATTCAGCCTGTGACATAAGATCATGTGTATTGGGGGGGTCGGGTTTTGCCTCTGATGGTGGCAGGATTGTCAAGGTCTGAAATGTAGATGTGAGCTCCTGTTTGGAGGCAGATCCCCTTCAGAACTGGTTTTAAGTGGGAGCAGTGTTACTAAACTTTAGGTGAAATCTCGGTAGGATCAGATGGATCCCACGTGCTGCAATTGCCTGGCTTCTCAATGCCTCAGTTTCCCCATCCATGAGGGCCGTCACAGAGTGGTAGACGTTGGAAGGGACCTCTGAAGATCATCTAGTCCAACCCCCCTGTTAGAGCACGATCCTAGAGTAGATCATACAGGAACGTGTCCAGATGGGTTTCAAATGTCTCCAGAGGTGGAGATTCCACAATCTCTCTGGGCAGCCTGTTCCAGTGCCGTGTTACCCTCACAGCAGAGAATTGTTTCCTTATATTTAGGTTGAATCTCCTGTTTACCAGTTTGTGGCCATTGCCCCTTGTCCCATCACTGGACACCACTGAAGAAGAGTCTGACCACATCCTCCTGACACCCTCCCTTTTGTTATTTATAAGCATAGATCAGATGCCCCATCAGTCTCCTCCAAGCTAAACAGACCCAGCTCCCACAACCTTTCCTTGTATGGTCCCTTAATCATCCCAGTGGCCCTGCATTGGGCTCTTTCCGGTAGCTCCATGCCCCTCTTGAACTGGGGAGCCCACAACTGGACCCAATATTCCAGATGAGGCCTCACCAGGACAGAGTAGAGGGAGAGAGG
Source organism: Eurystomus gularis (assembly GCA_013400335.1). NCBI lineage: Eukaryota > Metazoa > Chordata > Aves > Coraciiformes > Coraciidae > Eurystomus > Eurystomus gularis. The sequence continues at coordinate 87,842 of VZZY01011837.1, read as the reverse complement.
AACCTCCCTCGACCTGCTGGCCACACTCGCATCTCAGGATGCCATTGGCCTGCTTGGCTGTGAGGGCACATTGTTGGCTCATGGTCAGCCTGCTGTCCCCCAGAACTCCAGGTCCTTTTCCCCAGAGCTGCTCTCCAACAGGTCAGCCCCCCAAGTCCTTTTCTGGGACTTGCATCCCTGTGACGATGTCCCTGCTTTCTCTACCCTCCCCAGAGATCAACAACGGCGTGGAGACCACGGATGAGCTGTCTCTCTGCTCCGAGAACGGCTATGCCAATGAGATGGTCACCCCTACGGATCATCGGGACACCAAGCTGCGGATGAACTGAGGGGCTCCAGTCCAACCCCAGCACATGGCATCCCCCATGTTTGTTCCGGCAGCGAGAGCCGTGCTCTCCTGCTTACTGGGGGATGGGAACCTTTGAGGAACTGCTGGTTGGGCAGAGACCACTTCCCATACCCCATCGCTAGCTGCTCCACCTCCCTGGTTGTGAGGCTGGGGGGCTTATTTTTTGTAAATATGTAGAAAATCTGAAAATTTTGTCTCTTTTTTTTTTAGTGTAATTTTTCCAGGGCATGAGTGGAAATACCGTGTTCATTAAACCCTCGACCTTATGGCTGAAGTTATTTGAATCTTGACGTGATGGCCTGAGTCCCCTTGGGGGATCCTAGGCAAGACACTTTGGACGTGTCTCCCCTTTCTCCCCCTTGCCCTGCCCCACTCCTTCCCTTGGTGTGGCGACTGTGTAGCTGAACTCTGTATGTTGTGATGTTCTTGTGAAGTGTTGTTTTTGTTATGATTGGGGTTTTTTTGTTCATTTCCTCCCTTTTCCCCCTTTCCTGGGCAATGAAGTTTTAGCTCAAAGGCAACAGGAGGCTGTTTGGAGGAGAGAAGCTTTCCTGTGAGAGGAGATAGCACTGCTCTTCCTTGCTGAAGTTTAGAGCCAGGGAAGGGGTTGCACTGGCTTGGTCACTTGAGCACCTTCTCCATGATGTCCTGTCCTCCTTCCCCAAAGCCTGGAGGCTAGCAGGGGAATGGCCTTCTTGAAATTTCCTGCCACAGTCTTGAAGGTAAATCCTGAGTGTTAGCTCTAGATTGGCCTCTGCTGGCAGCAATGCTTTATTTGGGGTGGTTTTTTTCCCATTTTTCTTTCTTTCTGTCTTCTCCCTGAGTTGGGCTCTATCAGGAGCCTGGATGGCTTGCAGAAAGCAATGCCTTTGGCACCATCACCACTCAGATCTGGATAAAGTGCCTGCCACTCCAAGTGGCATTTGCAGTCGCTTCTTGCTTCCCTGTCCTTGCATCCACACAGGAAGAGGAGGTGGTGGTGTGGTGTGAACTTCCCCCTCTCTGGGTCAAGCAGATGCCCATGGGTGAAGGAGCTGTAAATAGTTTGGAAGGCAAAGCAGACCTGGAGTGTAATTTATTCCTGCAAGGAGACCTTTCCTCCTTGCTTTAAAAGCAGGATCTTTAAAGCTGCATGTTCGTGTCCTCCAAAGGAGTGATGGTCTTGCAGCAGTTGCTGACAGGCTCATGAAGGCAAGAGCTCTCATCAGCATGTTTCCAATGCAAAAGGCTTTAAACCAAAATCCCAGACCAGAGGTTAAATGAAAAAAAAAAAAGCTTAGAAACCAAGTAGATGTCAGTTGAATTTTATCCCCTCCATGAAACAGCTCACAGCCACCCCAAGGGCTGTCTTAGCTCTCTGCTCTTGACCTTCAAGGCCTTGTAGAGAGGAGCCTGTTTTTGGGTCACTTTTCTGTTCGCGTGGAGCTGGTTCCCAAGGCAGCTGAAGCCAGCTGGAAGGCTGCTGGAGCTGTGAATGGGTCTTGGCTCAATCCCCGTGGCCTTCTAGTGTTGGGTTGCTTCCTTCCTTTCTTGGATCTTGGTCGACACAACATGCAACGTGGGAAATCCCATTGAGCGCGAGCTTCCTTTGAAGCTTGGTGTGCACTGCCTTGGAAGTGATGGGATTGTCAAGGCTGTTTCTCACGGAGGGAATGGAAGCTGAGGTTGAGTCCTCAGGTGCTGGCCAAGCTGGGTTGCAGAGCCTGTGGGTGGCTGGGAGAAGCCACCTTGCAGAGAAGAAGGCAGTCTGGGGGCTGCATCACACTCAATGCACAAAGCAGGCTTGCGAAGGCCAGAAAGAAGCCACAATAAAAACAACCTCAAGCAGTTTGTTCTTGTTCAGTGCTGCCAAAACTGCGTTGGTTTTTTTTTTTTAACCCCAAAATCTTGGGCTTAGTGTGTAAGAATTGGGGGATCAAAGTAGCCAAATTATCTATGTAAAATACACTTATTAATGAAAATATGAATTGTCCTGCTTTCATGAGCACCTCCCAAGCAGTGCAAATCAAGATGTTAATTCTTTTGCATCTACCCTGGGTTTTTATGAATGTAAGCAGAATAAGACCCTGGTCCATGCTGCCTCTTCCCTTCCCCAAATACTGTCCTTCTTCTACGGTACTCTCTCGAGTCGGTGAAACATGGTGTGGTTTGGTTATTTTTGTGCAGAAATGCAAGATTTTGGTGGATTTGAAGGCTTTTGAGAACAAAGTTGCTTCTCCCTTTAATGTGGTGCTGTATTGAAACATTCCTGGTGGGTTGTCATTGCCAAGTGAGAGACGTTCTTGAAATCTCAGCATCTGTTGATAATCACCTGCATGTTCTGTTTTTTAACCTTGGAGATGACTTCATTAAAAGGTCAAGTGCTTAAAAGGTTTGAAGTGTTAAAAGCAATCCAACAAGGAGTTGTTTTCACAATTCACTTTTTTTTTTTATTATGAGACCCAAACTTTACGCGTGGTGCACTGACTGTTACCCTTATTGTACTGAATACTTGCTACCTTTCTTTTTAAAAGGATGATACTTTTTGAATGAAAATAGACCTAGACCAAAATAAACTCTGCAATGCTCTGTGAAATAAACCGTCAGTATTCCCCTGCCAGTCTGTGACACTGTCATGTGTTCTGGGATTACTTGCGTTATGATGATGCCTTGAGCTTCTCCCTGTGTTTCTACCTTTGTGTTTCATGGGGGAGATGAAGAGCTGACCAGAGGGAGGTTTGGAGATCCATCCTTGTTGACTGATAGAGTCGTGTTGCAGCTCCTTTTGATGATGTTAAGATGAGGGGTGTGGTTGATGTGCCTGAGAGATGAGATGTCATCCAGAGGGAACTGGATAAGCTAGAGAAGTGGGACCACATGAAGCTCCTGAGGTTCAAGAAGGCTAAGTGCAAGGTCCCACACCTGGGTTGGGGAAACCCCTGATACCAACACAGGCTGGGTATGGGGATGAAGGGGTGGAGCAGCCCTGCAGAGAAGGACTTTGGGGTGCTGGGGAGTGAAAACCTGGAGATGAGGTGGCAATGTGGGCTCGCAGCCCAGAAGCCAATGTCCTCCTGGGCTGCGTCCCCAGCAGCGTGGGCAGCAGGGCGAGGGAGGGGATCCTGCCCCTCTGCTCTGCTCTGGGGAGACCCTCCTGCAGTGCTGGGGCAGCTCTGGAGTCCTCAGCACAGCAGAGACATGGACCTGTTGGAGCAGGGACAAAGGAGGCCATGGAGATGATGCAAGGGCTGGAAGCCCTCTGCTGTGAGGCTAGCTTGAGAGAGTTGAGCTTGTTGAGCCTGGAGAAGAGAAGGCTCCAGGGAGACCTACTTGTGGCCTTTCAGTGCTTAAAGGGGGCCTAGAAGAAAGATGGGGAGAGACTTTTGAGCAGGGTTTGTTGTAACAGGACAAGGGGTGATGGTTTTAAACTAATAGAGGGAGATTTAGACTAGAGAGAAAGAAGAGATTTTTGACACTTGAGGGTGATGAGACCTTGGTTGCCCAGAGAGGTGGTTGATGCCCCATCCCTGGAAGCATTCCAGGCCAGGTTGCCCGGGGCTCTGAGCAACCTGACACAGTTGAAGATGTTCTTGCTTATTGTAGAGGAGGTTACATCTTTAAAGTTCATCTCTGACCCAAACCATTTTGTGATTCCCTGGTTCTCTGCTGTCCAGGCTTTACAGAACAGTAGCTGAAAAGCAGTTATGTGGAGAGGAGGTGACTGCGCAGACCTCAGTCTTGAACGGTAACTGCAGAATAATTTTTCAGTGTTTGTGGCCACATGGGAACAATGACGCACCCGTAGAACTGATCAGGCAGCTGTTGGAAACCAAACAAATGGGAAGCAATTTATTTGTAACACACGTTTTGCAAGTCATTGCCCCAGCGTGCTGTGAAGGCCAAAAACCAGAAGCAAATTCAAACAGGAATAAATTGCTCCTACGACTGTTAGCACTTACTAAACACCGGAGTCCGGATGCAAGATCCAGCTTGGGAACTCCCTGAGCAGTACTTTGCTTGATTTGTATATTAAGGAAAAGGTTTGCTTGGTGCTTGCTCTATTTTTTTTTTAATTCTTTACCTCAGGATCTGCTCCCAGCTGCAGACAGAGGATGCTTTGGATGAGAAGAGGATCTCGTCTGGGTCAGCATGGGATTGTTCTTTGTTAAGCAGCTGTTTTCCCCAGCCTCTGAATGGCTGCATTTTCCTGGTAGTTGAAAGGGATTAAAGTAAAGACAACATTATCTCACTGGTTGGTGATGGGTAGTGGGTACCGTGTCATGAATTTGACTGGCTCTGGGAATACCGTTTGAGTGTTCGATATAAAACTGTCCTAGGGGAAGTGGGTAGAGCTCCTGCTATCTACAATACTGAATAATCCCTAACTGGGGGCTGTCGTTGCTGTACCCTAGGGAAAGATGCTGAAAAGTTGAAAGGAGAGAAGTGAGAGTCATGTAGGCTCTGTCTGTTACTCAAATAAAAGAGCTGTGGATTGGTCTCTGGCTCTAAGCCCAAAGGGCTTGGGACAGCCAACATTGTGCTATTTAACTCTTTTTCTTCCTCTCTAAACCAGCCCTTATTTGTAAGAGCTTAGTGGTACAGCTTAGATAGTTCTTGTGGTATCTGGGAATCTTTCCAGCCCTTTAAATTTCCCAGTGGTGTTGTAGTCCTGGGGCCTGGGAGGTGAGGCTGATATGACCGTGCTCTGTGCTTATACAGTTATCTGCTGTAAGAAAGATGTCTCATATCTTTGCTAAAGCCTTAATATGCTGTGGCTAGGAGCTTTCAAAGTTCAAATTCATCCTGAAAATCTAGCCATGATGTGAACAGCAGCAGCAACAGGAGGCTGAAGGTTGGTTCCCCTTCTCCTGGACTCGTGGTTCAAGCAACCTCTTCTTGGCTGAAGCTCCTGACCAGGTTTCAAGCTCAGTGTGAGTATTGGCTATATGTGAAATAGGAAACCAAGTTGTTTTTTTCTCTCTTAAGCCTCTTATTTTTCTTCCTCTCTGCCTTCTGATCCCTGTTTCTGTTCTAGTTACTTCTCTACCCTTACTCATCTACTTGAGTCTCCTTCTTCAGTCTCTCCTCCTTCAGTGACTGCCCTTCACTTCTGCTGACTGGCTGAGGGTGAAAAGAGGGTGTCTTGACTCTCTCCATGGCAAGGTGGAGCTATGGATGATGGTGCCAGGGGTGCAGGACACATTTCCTTCTCTTGGGCATGTGGTGGGGAGATACAGACCACAGCATGATCAAGTCCTAGTGACCATCTCCCTTAAGGTGAGGGAGGTTGTGGAGTCTCCTTCTCTGGTGATATTCAAAACCCACCTGGATGCAATCCTGGGCACCCTGCTCTGGGTGACCCTGCTTCAGCAGGGGGGGTGGAGGACATGATCTGCAGGGGTCCCTCCAGCCCCCACCATTCTGTGAAACTCTGCTGCTCCTTCAGGAGGCTTTGGTCTGACATTCAGAGAGAACCTTTCCCAACAGACGCCTGGCGTTCCTGGTCCTATATACTTGTATTATCCTTATGCTTCTTTTTAATGCTTGTGGTTTTGTGCCTAATGGCTTTTGTGGGCCATGTGCCAGGGGCTGAGCATTTTTAATAGGCAGAAAGGATTTTAGATTCCTAATCTACTACAAGATCACTACTTCTGGTGCATTTGTCTATGCTGGGAGAAGACTCGGGGCACTGGGAGCAAAGGAGGGGTTGAAAACCTGCCCTTGCATGAAGAGTCCTTCCTCTGGTGCTGCTTAGACACCCCTGTGTCCTGCAGCCCTATAGAGTAATGCCCTCTGTTTCATGCAAAAAGGTGACAAGTGTGGGTTGTAGCACAGCCTCTGCAGAGTGACAGCTGCTTTGGGGCACGGTGGCATCACATGAGGAGATCCAGGGCCAAGGGCAGTGCAGTCTGGCTGTAGAAATCTGCTCCATAGGTGGCTCGGCATGGGGACAGATGCACCCTGCAAAGCCTTCTCATTGTGGTAACTGTGTGTTTACAACTTCCAGTAGCTGGTTCCCCCACCCCTCGGACTGCACACAGTGCTTGAAGCTGGGGTTTGGTTTGGAACAGGTTGGTAGCCCCATGTTTTATGGCTGCAAGGAGATGACAGCTTTGCAAACTTGTTGACGAGTTTCTAACACTCTGTAGACCTTTTTGCTGTTCCCCATAGGGCAGGATCAGTGCTGTGGTGCCATTTGTCCTTTTGACCCACTTCTGGTCATCTCTAGCTCCATCTGTGCCCAGACATGGTTGCACCCCTGGTCAGTGCAGCCTGGCAGTGCCAAGTCTATCAGAGTGGAAGGTCCTAAGAGCAAATCCCCCAACTCTCCTAGCCCACTGCACAGGCTGGGAAACCAGAGTTCTTTCCAGGTTGCCAGTGATTCATATGCAAATGTTGGGAGCAAGCAAGATGCCAGCTTGTGCCCTGCATCCCAGCAATGGGAGAGGAGCAGAATGGAGCCAGCCAGCAAATGTGGTGGTCGTGCCCCGCAGAAGGGAGATCTCACCAGGATGACAACATGCAGGGGCTGGTTACTATTAATATTTCTCTTCTATCTAGTGTGAAATAATACAATTTGTTCAAAGTGATGCTAGGCAAGGGAAGGGAGGCTGGGTGCATCATCTTAGGAGGCTTGACAATCTTCAACACAAAGGTTACCTCATGGAGCTTCCTCAGGGCTGCTTTGATCCCTGCTATGAACATTTAAAAATTCAGCCAACAACTGGGATGGAGTTAGAAGGGAGGGTGCAGAAAGCCACATGGGACAAACCTCCCCTTCTGTCCCCACCATCCTCAAGGACATAATTACCTAATTATCACATGTTAATGAGGGGACTGCAGCTCCTCCCTGACCCAGTCGGTTCCTGCTCCAGGCGTCTTTTTGCTCACAGAACAGTATTTTATTTATCGGCTTTATGTGGTTTCCAGTGAGACAGAGTCTCTATCAAATGAATCGTCCCACCTGGACCTCAATTTGCTCTCCAGATGGCTTGGCCCTCTTAAGCTGCCCTGGTGTGATATATTTTCCCTGAGCTGCGATGGGTTTTCCCTGGGTCCTGGCTCCTCCCTGGCTGGCTCTTATTGACAGCTGCATGGCTAATGCCCTGTAGCTCTCTGGCATGTCATTCAGGAGAAACAAAAGCTGATTTCTCCCCCACCTCTCCAGCACTGTGGATAAAGGGGATGCTTTTGTGCTTTCCCAAGCATTGCCAGGGAAGGGCTGAGCGTGCTTGGCAGAGGGGACCTGTCTCCATCGTGGATGGAAGCTCTCGGAGAAGGAAGTTGAATTCTCACTAGGTCGCACCCGGAGAACACAACCTGTGGGCCAGGTAATGTTGGACTTCTTGCGCTAGCAGCTGGGGAGGCTTGCAAAAAAAAATTAAAACGCAGCATTTCCTGCTGCGTGGTACTTGGATAGAGAGGAGTGTGCATGGGTGAGGGCAATGGGGGAAACCACTCTTTCTTTGGTGTTGGCATCGTTTGTCTTGTGGGTGAACAGGAGAGATGTGAGCTGGAGAAAGGCATTTGGATTAGCTGGGGGGGGAAGGGGCATGTCTTTTTGCAAAGAAGTCAACCTGAGCTGTTTCTTCCTAGCACTGACCCATGTGTGACCCTGGTGGCTTGGGAATGTGGGGATCAGAGATAAAAGTGGGGATATAGCTGTGTCTTTCTTTCTTGGCTGGAGCTGCATGTGTCGGTAAAATGTGGAGTCTGCTGCGCTCTTTGCAAAGGCATCTCTAGAGAGCTGCCTTTGTTGTAACTTCTCTAAATCGCTTTGAATCAACTGACAGCAGTTCCCTTCTATACGCAGCCCTGAGCACCCGTCAGTAGTGTTCGGGATGTTTAGAGCCTTCACCTACTCCCACAAGATCTCTTTAGTATTTAGTTAGGGCTTGTCAAGCTGCTTCACTGCTCTTTAGGTGTCTGCAGCTCTCTGTGGCACAGACAGAGGTGTCTTCCCTGCTTCTAGGGGCTTCTGGAGGCAAAAAGGATGTGGTGACACTTCCTCAGGGTGGTGGAGAGAAGATCCTCAGGACTAGGTTTGCTTGTCCTATATACATCTAGTGCAGGTGAAGCCAGAAGGTGTCCTCTGGAGCATGGGAGAACCTGAGCACCTTTGGGGTTTGTGGTCAGATGCGATGGCTGTTCAGGGGATGCAGGTGTAGGAAGAGAAGTGAAAAACTAGAGCTAAAAGAGAGATTTTTGACTCATGAGAAGTTCAAGGTAATCTTCCGCAAGGCATGTGCTACCTGCCTTCCTGCAGAGGAGTGTGTGGACACCACAAAGCCACTGATATCTGGTAACTTGGCACCCCAGTGGGGACTTGTGCTCCTGCTAGAGGCTTGTGGTGAGATGTTCCAGAGCTTGACTTAGAGGACCCTAAGAGCAGAGCTTGAGCTCCCCCCAGACCAGGCTTTTTGCTATTTCAGAGCCTCAGAAAAGCAATTTAAAACCTGCATGGCTGTGGTGGAAGCTGTGATCAGGAGTGCTCTGCTGTTGGCCCTCACCAGCACCCCCACACAAGGAGTGGTGCTGACTCTCTGCCATGCTTTTAAAACACAGATGGTGGCATTACTGTGCCCCTTTTATTTAACATCCATCTGGTGAGAGGAGTCGGGCAAGCTCAGGGAGACCCACGTTCAATCATCTTACACCCAGCATCTGCATCTGTGCAACAGTGATGAGTTAGGGCAGGCTTTGGAGAAGAAATGGAGGAAATGAGGCAGCACCGACTTGCTAGTGGGTCTAGGACATTCGAGGCAGTAATTAAGGTTTTGAGGTGTTTGGGGGTTGGACTCGATGATCTCCAGAGGTCCCTTCCCACCCTTAACATTCTATGATTCACTCACCACTGTCAGAGATAGTCAATTCTTGTCACTATTTCAATGCCATGATGCTCCTCTGCTTTGTAGACCTTCCCTTCTGCAGGCAGAGGCTCTTCTCTTCGGGGGTTACTCTTTACAGGTGATCTGGCTGCCTCCACCTCAACTTGAATGGGGATCGCCCTATTGGATATGCAGCTGTTTGCAGTCTCCAGGCTGAGCATGTGACTTTCCTTGTCCTACAGGGAAAAGAGACCTGTGAAGCATTAGAGCTTGAATGAGAGAAGTCTGCTGTGCTTCATTGCAGTCCCTTTATGAAGTTCTTTAGGGAAGATTTAAAGTCTTCTGGAGAACAAATCTAGAGATGTAAATATCTCCCCTGCTTTTGGGCAGGTCATGTCATGTCTACCTTTGGCAAATCTCAATCTCACCTGCTTACCTCTGGGTTTTTGCCTGGAATAAGAAATCTGGGGAAACACAGTGGATAGAAAAAGTAAAAATACTTTATTGCTCCCAGCTGGGCTGTACTGTGGAGTGCTTGCATTTGAGGGGATGGGGAAAACAGTTTTAAGATCTGTGAGATGTCAGAAAGGAAGGAAAGGATGTTGAGGTGTTAGTGCAGCATAGGTTGGGTGAGGGAATTGCCTTAGAAGAAGTATTTCCTAAAAGCAGAACTTTGTCTACTGAGATGGGATTGGAAATATCCTAATGCCCATCAGTGGAACAGTCTGCACAGGGCAGTGGTGGAGCCACCATCCCTGGAGGTGGTTAAAAAACATGTAGACGTGGCACTTCAGGACATGGTCTAGCGGTCATAGTAGTGTTGGGTTGATGATTGGACTTGGTGATCTTGGAGGTCTTTTCCAGCCTTAACAATTCTGTGATTCTATAATCACTGTGCTGTGGTTTGGAGGAATTGTTGGTTAGTGAGGAGAAGCCAAGTGTGTGGGTGAAGGAGCAGAGTCTGACTATGTTTTGGCTGGAATCTGTACTTCCACTAAGGAAGATGCAGAAACCGTGATGGTGTTGGACATTGTGGTTGGGTATTTTAATAGTGTACTGTTCTCTCATCTTCTTCACTGCTTCCCAATCAGGATGCATCGAATGATGAAAGAAGAATCAAGTTTCGGAACAAGCAGCCTGGAAAATGTGACACGAGACTCGAGCAAAGAAAAGCTGCACATGAAACTCTGCAGTGGGTCCTGCCACGCCGAGCAAATCCTCCAGACACTGAATTCCTACCGGCAGAGTGGCATCTTCACAGACGTGGTGCTGTTAATTGATGGACAAGAATTCCCCTGTCACCGTGCCACTTTGTCAGCCAACAGTACCTATTTCCGGGCCATGTTTGGTGGCAATCTCAAGGAAGGCCACCAGGATATCATTAATATACAGAAGATACCTGCTTCCACTATGTCTCTCCTTCTTGATTATATGTATGGAGGGAACATCATCATCCAGGAGGACAATGTTGAAAGCATCTTGGAACTGTCTGACTTGCTGCAGATCTCCAAGCTCAGAGATGCTTGTGTTACCTTCCTTGAAGACCAGCTTCACCCATGCAATTGTTTGGGCATCATGAAGTTTGCTGATTCATTCTCTATTGCGTCTCTGACAGAAAAGAGCAAGAGGTTCATGCTGGAGTGTTTTGTTGAGGTGTCGTGTCATGAAGAGTTCCTGGAGATGGATGTGAAGGAGCTGGTTGAATATCTGTCTGATGAGCAGCTGGTGGTCCCCAAGGAGGAAGTGGTCTTTGAAGCAGTTATGCGCTGGGTACGGCATGATGTACCTGCCAGGAAAGGAGACCTGAAGGACCTACTTGAGCATGTGCGTCTACCTCTGCTCGACCCCACCTACTTCCTGGAGAAGGTGGAAATGGATGGACTCATCCAGGAATCAAAGGAGTGCATTCCTCTACTGCATGAGGCCCGCAAGTACTACATCCTTGGGAACGAGGTCAGCTCTTTGCGATCAAGGCCCAGAAGGTAAAACACGGCGTCTTCTTTCCTGGACCAGCATGGCCCGAGTTGTTGGTTCTTAAAGTTTGAGGGCAGTGTTTGGGTGTTTTTTCCTTTTGTTTTCCTCCAATTGCTTCTCTTTTGGCCTCTCTCTTTCCAAAATGAAGACGTTGGAGAGGTCTGAAAGACACTGGAGAATAGCTTAAAGGATTTCTGTGAATTCATACTAGTGCATGTGACATTTTTATTTTGTTGGCAAGAGGTGTTCTAGTCACGCTACTCTGGGTGTGCAATGTTACTGTCCAGATTTGCTTCCAGACTATGGGCAGGAAGGAATATTTGTAGCTCTTTATTTCTATCTGCTTTCACCACTGGGTAGAGAACTAGTTTGAGATCTGTTTTCCATTCCCAGCTCTGCCACTGGTCTGCTCTCATTTCACCTCTTTTGGTCTCTCTCCCACTTTCTCCAGGCTGTCTGTGATTCTGTGATTCTGTTAGCAGGAAGTCTTGGACCAGTCACAGTCTTCCTTGCCATCAGTGTGGTGGTAGCTCAAAGGCATTGCTGCAGGGTCAGGAATTAATGTCCAGGGCAAAAAAAGCCGTTACTGTCCAGGTGGCTACCTAGGCATCCCCAAATTAAGTATCTTTCTTTCATTTTTTTTCTTTCCATTGATTAATGGTGACCAGCAAGAAGATAGAGACTCTGGCCCAGGCAGCTGCCAGTGTAAAGTAGAGGAGGCAAAGAAAACGTGATTTCTGAGGTTGGGTGTGTGTATAAATCTGTACCTTTTTGTGACTGCAAAGTGGATTTGATCAGCCATGTTTTAAATCTCTGCTGTTTCTTCACGTTGCCACAAGTCCCTTAGGGTGTTCTCGGTAAGAGCACTGGTGGAAACCTGTGCTCTGGGGTGGGTTGTCATATCAAATTGTGTTGGTTTGCAACGCTCCTCATCCTTTTCCAGAGGACACTTATGACCGTGGGGCTGCAGGGCCAGGTTTTTGTGCTCTCCCTCTCTTCAGTCCGTGGAGTTCAGGGTTTTTTTGCCACTCAGTGGTGCAGCCTTGGCAGAAGGACAGAGTTTGTCCCAGTGCATCTCAGAAGTCCCAGCCTGGCATTTAGCATGTTTCTGTCAGGTGGAAGAGATGGTTTGACACACCTTCTATGTGCTGAATGTCACAACAGGCTGCTATATACAGAACTACTCAACAAAAGGGTCTGTGGTGACCCCCTCAAGGATGCAAACAGCTAAAATTCACCAGGGATAAATCCACCCCTCAGCATTCCACATTTTACCTCCCTCCTTTTACAGCTTTGGTCTGAAGTGAATTGTCTCAGCTTGCAAAAACTATGGCAGAGCTGGGGATTGGACCAAGTCTTTCAAATCCTCATTCACCCTCCTCCTTCATCTCCCCTCCCTTCCTGCAGAGCTCGTCACCTACTAGTTGGCAAGGTTTTCCTTCCCCTGCTGTCAGGCTCCTCTGCTCGCTGCTGTTTGTTAGTGCTGGAGAGGGAGAGAGATTTCCTGGAAACCCTTCTCCTTCCAGGCAGAGAGCTTGCTGCAGGCAGGCTGCCAGGAGTGGCTTTCCACACTTGTGGTTGTGCCTTGAGGATTATCAGGTTTGCTTGTGCTGGAAAGGGGAGGGTGAGTGGCAAAAGGCAATCTCAGGAGGGACTTTTAAAGGTCATTGCCAATTGGACCCCTTCCCACCTGGGAGGTGCCTTTCATTAGATCGTGCAGACAAAAAGGAAGATGCAGGAGTGAAATAATTTGCCCAGAAAATCAGTAGCTGATGCAGGAGAGGACTTTGCACTATCTATAGACTATTCTGCCTATGTCCTAGATAGGATGGGAAGGGTGATGGAAAGGAGTAGCCAGGCCCGAGGACTTACCCATGTCTTTCATGGTCTAGATTCATGGAGCTGGCAGAAGTCATCATCATCATTGGGGGCTGTGATAAGAAAGGCCTTCTGAAGCTGCCCTTCACAGACCTCTACCACCCGAAGAGCAGACAGTGGACAGCCCTCTCCAGCGTGCCTGGCTACACCAAGTCAGAGTTTGCTGCCTGCACGCTGAAGAATGATGTGTACATATCAGGTGAGATACCCTGGACCATATGGTACCTTCCTGGTTGCAAAGAACAGCACGACCGCTGCTTGGACAGGTGCTCCTTAGGATTATTCACTAGGACTCACTCGCATGCACCCCAGCTTTGGAGAAAAGTCACTTCTTGGTGAAGTTTATTCTTAGGTGGTTTGGATTTTGCTGTCTTAAGGAGCAATTTCACCTTTGAGGGAGAGGATGACAGTATTAAAACACCTTTCCCTCCTGATGGGCATCTGTCCAAAGCGTTCAGCTGTGGAATGAACCAGGTTTGGTGTGTGCTGTTAGACCGGGTTTCCTAGGACATCAGAGTCTCCTGCCTGTCCCTCACTTAGAACTCATCTGCTAGGCATTATGTTTTATATAAGGCATGAAGCAGTGTTACCAGTGCTTGAGAAACAGAATTTACATGGCCATAACCCAATAACCATATTCTGGTCTAAGTTGTTCCATTGCATGGAGGAAATAGGCAATATTGTGATGTAGTAAGGGGATGAGGCTGTCCTTGGGATCACACCAGCCTTCCATCCCTCTGTTTTTCAGGAGGACACATCAGCAGCAATGATGTTTGGGTGCTGAGCTCCCAGCTGAACGTTTGGATTAAAGTTGCTTGTCTGCAGAAAGGCCGATGGAGGCACAAAATGGCAACACTTCAGGGCAAGGTAAGCAATGGCCCGAATTTTGGAAGAAGCCATGTGGAACACTGTCCCACTTCTCCTGCTGCCCGGTACAATGAGAAACTGTCAGCGTGTGTTTGCCTTCCACGTCATTTAGAGATATTTTTGATGGGAGAACAACCATGTCTTAACCAAGGCATCATTGGTTCAGCTGTGTGTGTGTTGTCACCTAAAGTAGCCACAAATGAAGTAGTAGCAGCAAGATCTACCATGGAATGGTGCAAGACTTCTGCACATAGCTGTGTTAAATATTTGGGTGAAAGCTATACGATGTGGGGTGTTTCATAGAATCATGTAATGGTTTGAATTTGAAGGGTCTTTAAAGGTCATCTAGTCCAACCCCAAGGCTTTTCCACAGCTTGGTATCTGTCCTTCTGGCCAAGACCTTCATGTATGCCATGACAGCATATCTCATTAGGTGAGTCCAGGAGTTTCTAATCAACTTGCTTTGCTCCTTTTGTGGCAGATCTACGCTGTGGGAGGCTTTGATGGTTTTTACCGCCTCTCCAGTGTGGAGTGCTATGACACCTTCTCCAACAGCTGGTCAACCTTGGCCCCGCTGCCTCAAGCCGTGAGCTCGGCAGCCGTGGTCTCCTGCCTGAACAAGCTCTATGTGCTGGGCGGTGCTGTGGATGACACCTCTAACACCGACAAGGTATTGCTGGGGCATCGTGAATGGATGGAGACCTAAAAAATAGGGTTTGCCAGGGAATGTGGAGGGAAATGGGAATGTCCTCAAGATAAAAGGGTGCCTTTTTTTTGCAAACTAATGCCTGGAAGAGACCTCTGCACACCCGACATGATGCTCCTGGCCTCCTGAGCTGCAGGAGGAGCCATCAGTGCGTCTCGGCTCCATCTCTGAACACTTAACCATGTGTTGTTTGGGTCAAGGACAGCTACCCAGAGGACTTGTAGTTTGTCTGGGAGACTTGAGTGAAAGAGGGAATGCTAGAACCCTTCAGCCCTTTTCTCACTGCACTGGTCTCTGGACATTGAAGCTCCCATCTGTGTTTCTGTCCCTATGCCCTTTTCTTTCTAGTGAATAGCAGCTTCATCCAAGCAGGGAGATGTGATAAATTCATGTTCCCATAACTGTGTTTCGCCTCCCAGGTCCAGTGTTATGATCCAGAGGACAACAAGTGGACGCTCTTGTCTCCCACCCCTTTTTACCAGAGATGCATCAGTGCTGTCTGCTTGGACAACATCATTTATGTTGTAGGTGGGCTCCTCAGTAAAATCTTCAGCTATGATCCAAGGAAAGACAGCTGGCGAGAAGTGGCCACCCTCCCTGGGCCTCTGGTAAGGAAGAGGTTTAGGAAAGAAGCTCTGAGCCTTCCCTCTTTCTCTAGAATACGAACCATCTGCGCTTTGTTGAGATTGAAGGCAATGAAAACACATTGTAGATTTGGCTCTGAGCATGTGAATGTGACCTCTCTGGAGCAACACAAACACATATTCCTTCCATCAGTGTCCATACTGCTTGGAATGTCCCTCCCACAGTAAACCCAAGTTTTCTCACTGAGACTGGGTCTACACTAGCTATTAATGTCAGAGAGGTATAGGATGAAAGCGTTGGTGTTGAGGACCTGTTCCCCACACTGTTTCAGGATGAGGGCTACACTGGCTTTAACCTGGTCTGTGGACTGAACATGTGTATCTTGGTTTATAGAATCATTTAGGTTAGAAAATAACTCTAGGATCATTAAGTGCAACCTTCATCCAACATCTTCCTGACCCTTAGACCATGTCTCAAAGCACCACATCTACTCATTTTTTTAACACCTCCAGGGATGGTGACTCCACCACTTCCCTGGGCAGCCTGTTCCAATGCCCAACCACTCTTTCAGTAAACAAATTTTTCCTGATATCCAGTCTAAACCTCCCCTGGTGCAACTTAGGGCATTAACACTTATCCTGTCATTAGTTACTTAGGAGAAGAGACCAGCACCAGCCTTGCTACAGCCTTCTTTTAGGTAGTTATAGAGAGCAATGAGGTCTCCTCTCAGCCTCCTCTTCTCCAAGCTAAACAATCCCAGTTACCTCAGGCACTCCTCATAAGACATGTTTTCCAGACCCCTCACCAGCTTCGTTGCCCTTCTCTGCACCTGCTCCAGCACCTCAATGTCCTTCTTGTACTGTGGTGCCCAAAACTGGACACAGTACTCAAGGTGCGGTCTCACAAGTGCCGAGAGTGTCATCATGCAATGATGTGTCAGCCATGCTGCAACGTGAGATGTGGCACAGTGAAGAGGAATGATGGGACTCACATCATCCTGGAATGAATTAAAATTCCCATGTCAGTGCACCCTTATAAGTGGCTTTCACAGGGAGGTGCTGGCTGGGTCTCTGGGCTCTTGGTGTGCTTGTGAATCTGGGGGACTGCCAGAAGCAGCAATGGTCCTACCACTTGTGTGAGGCATTTTAGGAACCTAAACTCTTACTGAAACAGTAAGGTTGAGGCACTCCAAAAGCCAGACACAACTTATCTTACCTACTTTTGCTCCCTTCTGCTGGGCAGGTGAGAGTGGAGGCCATTGCAATGACTCAACCCCCTGCTCAGCCCCGTTGCCTAAAGCTGGAGGCTTGCTCCTCAGCTCTTGGACTTTCCTTTTGCTTTCCAGGAGAGCTGTGGCCTGACAGTATGCGGAGGGAAGATTTACATCCTGGGTGGCCGAGATGAGAACGGGGAAGGCACGGACAAAGCATTCACTTTTGACCCAGTAACAGGGAGTGTGGAGCAGCAGCCACCTCTGCAGCGCTGCACCAGTTATCACGGCTGTGTGACCATCCTGCAGCGCATGAATAGATGACCACGGGGCTCCAACAGCATCCACCTCCCACCCACAGCCTCCTCTTGACACAGTGGCCACCCAGCATGTGGACAGGCACCTCACTTTGGTACGGGGAAGGGCAATTCAAGCCACTGAAGATGTCCTCCAGCCAGCCCCTGAGCATCCTCTGTTTTGTTTTTCCCAGCCTGATGATGCCAGAGGCTTTGGTGCTGATCTAGGTGAGAGGATGAAAGGGTGCTGGGCTGTGTGAAGCTGCATTGCAGACCTTGCCACAGTAGGATTCAAGCAGCCCCTGGAACTCCTGAATTTGACCTTTACTTACGGTTTCCTGGTTGTAGATCACAGTTATCTGTTATGTTGGCAACAGAGGCTCGCTGTCCTACAAGGACATATATTTGCTGCTTTATGATGCCCAAGACTGTTGCAGTAACATTTACAGTCATAGGATCCAGTTCTTTAGCTAAAGGTATCAGATATTTGTGCATTCAGCTCTGTAGAACCCTGTGCCAAACCACAGCGATGACCTAAATGGTCACTAACGTCCATGAACAGTCCTATTACAGCAGAGAGCTGAGATTGAGACTTCAAAGCTGATGCCCCCAAGAAAATTTCTGCCCTAAATCCCCCAAAGCCTGGTTAAATAGTCTAAGCTCTGACTCCATTCTGTACATGCTGTATGAGAGTCTATTCCCCTGAAGCAGAGAGTGCTCTTTTTTTCATACATGTTTCATGGTTGAACTGCTGTCATTGAGAGGACAAGTGAATCATGGAGCCAAAAGTACCTTCTTCAGAGAGCAGATATAAGGAGTATGTTAATGTGTAGGAATTAAGCATGAAGACCTGAAGCATCGTAGCTATGGAATCACATCGGACTCATTTTGGCTTTGGATTATGTTAGGAAGTATTAAAATAAACTCCATATTTAACAGATTTGGTATCAAGTCTCTGGGAACCTGAATGTGCAGCTCATTTGGAGGGCAAGCGTTTGATTACACAGATGGTGTTGCTCCAAGCCAGTTGGTCTCAGGTCTAGAAATGATCCAGAGCACATTTTATTTAGTAGAATAGCCACAGCTTTTGGTGTCATTGTCTTCAGTTCATTACTGGAACTGCTCATTTCTGATGGCTCCATGTGAGTATTTTTTTCTATTAGGAAAATCAGTTGTTGCCAAATGTAGAGTGGGGTCTCTTAAAAACTCCTGTTATTTGTATGTTGCAGTGTGCATCCCTCAACAGCAGGCTGCTGGCTGGCTGCTGGTTTCTCTGCACCTTCCTTTCCTCACCCCGATGATGACTTCTTCCTGAAGTAGAGGAAATAACTACGTCCACTAGTCCAGATACTCCCCTTTTTAAACTGTAACCTCCTGGTTTTGCCTTCTTCCCTCCATAGCTGTTTTTTCATGTGGTCCTCTTTAGAACTTCTATTTTCCATCAACTCTGAGAAGTTCACCCTTTCTTTGTGATAATATCAGGCTTACGTGTAAAACAGCGCAAAAAGAAGTCCCTGCTGAAGAACCAAAATTGACTGTAACCATGGCATGCTGATCTCTTCTCTTTAGGAAATGTGTGCTCTTCCGTTGCCCAAGTGATAAGCAAGGTGTTTCATTGCATGGAATGTACCTTATGCTCCTCATAGTCCCATCTGGAAAATCTCAGGGATACTGTAGCGGTTTTTTTCAGGGTGCACTATTTGGACCTCCTTGGCCTCAAATTCTCCTTTAAGGCCTGTGCATGTGGATTAGTCCTTTCATCACATCATGAGCAGCACAATGTGTCCTTTAAGCAATATAAAGGAGATTCAATGCTGGTGTAGGTTATTCCTCTGAGGAGAGAAAAGGAAATTCATGCTGGTAAAAGGCAATTTTACTTGCAATCAAATTGCACACACAGTTGGGTCTTTATTGGGAATGGAGATTTCAGGAGAAACTGTCACCTTTCCTTCACTTAGTTAAATTGGCACAGAAGAAAGCATAGGCACATCAACCCATGCTGGGATAGCCTTCAGAGCCAGGGAGACCTTCATCCTCCTATAGCTTGTTTTCCTTAGGACCACAGGTCACAGTACACATCTGCCTCTTTTTGCTTCTCTTACTGTTCTCCTGTGCCTTAAGCCATTCACTGCTTTGGTATGGGCACCCCCTCAAAGTGTGTGGCTTGGGACCCAGTATCTCCACCTCGCTCCATGATTCATAAGGCTGAGGAGGTTCTTCATCCTCCTCAGGCTGTCCCATTAGCACATTCCTCCTCTTGGTCTGCACTTGTGAAACATCGGCAGTGTTTTCAAGAGAATGAGCACACCCAGAGCTTACAAGGGCATGCGTTGAGCAGTCTGCTTAGCTGAGGATGGTGCTCACGCAGGCGTTATAAAAGGGATGGTCCTCATGCCAAATTTCTGCCTTGCCTAAGGTATATAGAATAGGGCAGTGAACACAGACTGTCTTGCTTGGCTGCTGGCAGATCTTTGTGCTGTTGTTCTTGAGAAGAGCATAGTAATATATAGAATCATAGAATGCTTTGGATTGGAAGGGACATTTAAAGGTCATCTAGTCCAGCCCCCAGTATTTGGAGATAGCAATAGCCTTGACAGGAAAAAGGAAGAGTTTTCCTGTTGCTGTTGCAACTTCTCTTTCCACAGTCTTTCCTGATTTTCCTACTGCCTCCTGGGAGTCTCTTGCTGTACCCTCACCTTATTCCTTTAGAAGTGAGCTTCTACTCTGTCAAAAGAGTAGAAGATATTCTTGTCAGCTTTTCCATTTCTTTTCCTTTTCTTTTTGACCTATGTGGTGTGTTGCTATAGGTGTAACATGGTGGTGGAAGTTGTCGTATAGATCCTAAAATGTTCACCTCATTCTTGGTCCTGATATTCATTGTAGCACTGAAATGTTTGTATTTTGTAAGGGCTGTGAGCTGTGGGCAGGGGAGGGTTAGGGAAGGAATTTAACTTGATTTTATTTAGAAATAAATATTTTACCTTGACTTCTAAGTGCTTTTGCTGGAGGAATTTCATTTGTGCATATTGCTTCATGGTATTCCAAAAATATACTGTTAATGGAGCATCAGAGGTGCTTTGGGAGTACCATCCTTGAGGTGCTCAGCCTTTGTCTGGGATACTTGAATTCTCAGTCTGAGCAAGTAGGAAGTTCAGGGTATTGCTTTTCGTCTGCAGGGAATGGTTTCTTTAACTATTACATGGGATCATGGCCAAGTCCATGTAGAGAAAGTGCTTGGATAATCCATAACCGAGCTGAAGGATGGGGAAATGTTTACTCACATTTTGGCATGATGAGAAGAGTATTTCCAGAGAAAATGAAAAACAGTCTTGGCTGATCCTTGCTCTTCCTTGGTGTGGCAGAAGAACACAAAGCATGAAACTGTCTGCCACTAGAATCTGCTTCAGTCTCTAAGAAGACTTCTCAGGCCACATGTGAAGCACCTCCTTGCTGTGTTTACAGTAATGCACAGACTTGCTGTGGGAACTCTGTATAGCAAAAGATGTAAAAGAAAGTAGTGACCATCTGCAAAGCATGTGCAGTAGTTTCAGCTTAACGTATGTAAGCTTTTAAAAACAAAATAAATGACTTTTTTTGCACTCCAAAACAGCGACTGTTGGTCACTTCCAAGTAGTACTTAAACCATCCCTTCCTCCTCCCATGCTTCTGGTTTTCCTGCTGCCTGCCTCGGCAGTTGTGTTATCTAGGGTAGGTTTGTGTTTTCAGTGGGAGCCAGAGGGAAGAAAAAGCTTTTTGTGAATAAATTGCATGGATAGTGTGGACAGTAAGATCTTCAGAGATTGATAACTTTTGTCCATGACACAAAAACTAGAAGAATTCTAAATAACCTGGAAGACAGGATGCTGTGGAAAGCAAGCTGAATTGCTTAGTAGCCTTTCTACCTCGTGGGGAAAAAAAAAAAAAAGCCTTTTTCATGAGGGCAAATGAGGCATGATGGAACTGGACCAAATGCCACCCAGAACTAAAGAAGAGTCCTGTGAGGCAGCATCAAGAAAGGGATTTGGTGTCTAGAGTGGAGAAGCAGCTGAAATAGTTTCCAGTGTGACACTGTTAGTAGAGATGTGATTCTGGGATGTGTGAGCAGAGGGATGACACAGGGGGCTGCACTGGGTCACTGCTATCATTGCAGTGGAGAAGGGACTGTGGGAGCGGATCCACTTTGTGGAGCATGTGAAAATCCTGAGGAGCAGAATAGAGCCATCAAAATTATTCAGGAGTGAAATAAGCATTACATAGAATTACATAGAATCAGAATGTTTTGGGTCCCTAGTCCATAGTGCTTAGTTGGTGATATTTAGCAGAAAAGGCACAGGCACTTTTGATACCAAGTCTTGATGGCCTTAGTGTCATGTAGGTACCTTCACAGACACCACTGGGTCCTTCAGTTCCCCATCAAGCAAACCACAATTTTGGGAAGATCAAGTCATGTAAATCTAAATGAGGGTTTATGTACCTGAACTGAGGTTCATAAGCTTCTGCTTTCACTCATCAGAAAGACTAGTGTACTCCTCAAAGACAGAAACTCGAGCCTCCTCCAAAGTCACTAAGGAAAAGGGACCCCTCTAAAAATTGAATCAAGCCCCTTGCCTTAGATGTGTCTCTTGGAGTAAGATAAGTAGCCCACTGGAGCTGCCTCTCACTCTTGGTGGACTTGAGAGAGACCTTAGTGACTACTTTGATGTAGCTACCTAACCTTTAGGTGTAAAAGGCTTCCTTTAGGAGGAAGCTTCTCTCCTACTCCTGTAGCTCCTGTAGCTACCTAACCTTTAGGTGTAAAAGGCTTCCTTTAGGAGGAAGCTTCTCTCCTACTCCTGTAAGTCCTTTACATCAAGACTAGATGTGTTTTTGAAATAGGTGTTTTAGCTCTACCCAAATTATCATGCCTTTAGGAACTGTAATAAATGAAGGTGTAATAGCATTTGTCTCAAAGAAAGTTTGAGCTTGCTGTTGCATGGAGTGAAACCACCTACCTCCAGCTCTGGTCTGTTCTGGCATCATGAAGAAGCCACTAGTCTGTGCTTTGATAGGAGGTGAGAGCCTTCAGTGCTTCACAGTGGGCACCTTGGTGAACCTTTTTCACCAGCCGGTGCTCTCTACACAATGCAAGGCTGAGATAGCTGCATTCAGGCAAAGCTTTCTTACAGGAGGATTACTCAAGGCTTACTGATGGGAGATGACAACAGCTCCCTGCTGTTTTGCCATAGACTGAGGTTAGGCTATGCCTACCACTTACTTCCACAGACCCAGACATGGACCACCTTTAAGACTGCCACTGACTTGCCATCTACCTGGGATGACGCTATCACTGGTGATAGAAACTATTTCATCCTTTCACTCCCCATGCTGCACTTTCACCTTCTTAACCCCAAACCTCCCTTCTCTAGTTTTGTCGTGTCACATACAGGCTTAGCCTCCAGAGATAGATTGCTTGCCCCATGACATCGTCTTGGCCTGGGATGTCTTATCTACTGTTCCTTCTTGCCCAGCCATTTCAGGCCCAAGGCATGTGCTGCCTCTAATGAATCCAGCTCATTTGCTTGTATGTTGTTGTTTTTAATGCATAGAGCTGAAAAAACACCTCCCCAGCATGAAATTTGGCAAGGCATCACTAAGCTCGAGTCCCTGGAGATGTTTGAAGCTGTCTTTGCATTTAACCATCCAGCTGGCAGGAGATGATAGCGTCGTGGGTCAAGAAAGCAGTGCACAGGGACACAAGTCCCATCTGAAAGGACAAGGTAGTGGTGATTAACTCAGATTAAGAGTCACAATAGCCAGCTGGGAACTGGTGGGCAGAGATAATAGCAGTTTCAGTGGCTGTCTCTCTAGCTTTAAATATTCTTGTAAGAAGAAACAGGAGGGGGGAATGGTGTCAGATTTATTGCAAGGTTGATGTGATCAGGTTTATTTCCTATTAAATGCAAATAATAGTAGGACCAGCAGGGTCATTGAGACCCATTACCTGGCTTCAAATTCCCACTTCATGTGGAATAAGATGTCTGCCAGTCTGTGGCGATAAGGATAAAATCCTCCTTTTAGGACCCATACATGCCCTGCAGCTCTTTGTGAGTGCAAGCACTGGGTTGTGTGTATAGACAACAATAGGGGTTGTCTAGCTGCTGGACTTCATGTGTTGGTTCTCAACTGCTTCATCTCTCATGTGGTGCAGTGGCACCTGAGAGAGCTTGTGTCTCAATGCAAGGACAGGATTCCCAAATTTAGAGACTCATTATTGAGCAGCAGCTGATATTTTATGGTCTCTATACTCTTTTTCACCCTGTGGCCCTACAGTATCAGAGGCTAGACTGAGAACTATTGCAAAGTAGAGGAAAACAAACAAACTTCCTATGCATGCAAACAACGGACAAAACTGGGTGACCTAAAAGTCCTAAACATTTCAAGTCGAACTAAATACTTTTTTACTTGAAAGGCAGAGAGTTACACTGAGAGCCTACATCCTCCAGAAGCTTTGATGGTCTCTTCACTGGTTTATGTGTGTCTTGGAGTAACAAGAATGAAAAATGCTGATTTAACAATCTCAGCAGTCTAGGAAGTGATCAAAATAGCTGAAAAATGAAACAGCAAAGAGGGCAGCTTCTCCTGAAGGGAGTGTGAGGAACCTGGTGCTTTCTAACAGAATGATCGGTTGGTACACAAAGCACGGGTATTGCTAGAAGGTTACCCAAAAATGAATCCATATAAGCTGGAGCATAGATGATAGAAGATGGCATGACGGAGACATCTTGCTCAAGCAGACACTGACCTTGGAGCAAGCATTGACCCACCACACCTTTGCAGAGATAGTGAGACCATAGAATCATAAAATGCATTGGAAGGAACCTTCCTAGGTCATCTAGTCCAGCCCCCCTCCCATATATATAAAGTATGTAAAGTTCATTTTACATCAGCCAGTTGTGATGACTCCAAACTGAGATGCCAACATTCCACTCAGCCCCAGGGAGTTGGAAATCTGCACCTGAGCAACCGTAGTGTGAGCAATTTACCCCAAAACACCGCCAGCTGTGAAAGGGGTGGTTGGAGTTGGGGTTGTCCCCAAGGACTGCACCGTACAGGTGGGCAGGGGTTACCACACATAACAACTCTGAGGAAGGTAGTTGTCCCACAGAGCTGGCCAAGTGTACCCCACTGCTCTGCATGGGAAGGATGGCTGGGCCCCCATCCAGCCTGGGCTTGGCAAGATGCTGGTCATTGACAGTCTATGCAGGGTCTCCCTCTTTGGTTCCCATTAATCTCTGCAGAAAGGGGATTCAGAGACATGTCTGGGCTGTGGCCAAAAGCCTTTGTCCTCACTGCTTTGGTGACAGAGCCTGTTTTCAACGAACCATCGAGACCCCGAAAGGGGACTGAAAGCCTCTGTGTGCAACAAGCCCCACTGGCAGCAGAAAGCAGGGGCTGTTCTGCATGGAGGAGCTGCAGCCACTCGAGGAGGGGTGATGGTTTTAAACTAAAAGAGGGCAATTTAGACTAAAGAGAAGGAAGAAATGTTTTATCCTGAAGTTGGTGAGACCCTGGCTCGGGTTGCCCAGAGAGGGGGTCGATGCTCCATCCCTGGAACCATTCCAGGTGAGGTTGGCCGGGGCTCTGAGCAACCTGCTCTAGTTGCAGATGTCCCTACTCACTGCAGGAAGATTGGACTAGATGACCTTGAAAGGTCCCTTCACCCAAACTATTCTACAATTCTACCCATGTAAGCTGCTTGGGCAGCTCTGTTCTCTGTGTGGGACAGGGATGTTCAAAGGAGCAGCAAGAGCTGGATGCAAAGGCTGAGGAGGGGAAAATCCACGATGTGGAGCAAAATGGAGGTGAATTGTTGTGATAAAGTACAATCAAGGTATATAGGGGCTAAACTATAGTTACTTCAGGAATTAAGTAGATCTGCCCAGCTCACCACATGTGGCTTCCATTTGCTGAAATATGCTTTGCTCCTCTGAGAATCATAGACTCATTTAGGTTGGGAAAGACCTTCAACATGACTGAGACCAACCATTAACTCAGTATTGCCCGGTCACCACTAAACCATGTCCCTCAACAACACATCTACATGTCTTCTAAATTCCTCTAGGGATGGTGACTCTGAGTCTTTAAATACTCTTGTGATGTGAGGAAATGCCCCAGCCAGAGGGGTTATGGGAAGCACAAGAGATACGTGAAGACCCAGCTCTGCAAAGCTGTTGGGTGCCCTGAAGCATTTCTCCAGCCTAAGGAATAGATAAAGGCCATAGTGACTTGTCCAAGGACTCGGATAAGAAGCAGAGATGGGGGCTGGTGTTCAGAATCTCCCACCTGACTTAAACCACTTTATAAAGTTACTAGTGTTAAAACCTCATGGTCAGTACTGAGATCTGGATTATCTTCTGGTGGCAATTTTCTCTCTTCACTGAAGAGAAAAGGAGTGAGTATCAGATAGGGTGATAATATAGCTCCATCAGTTGACTACCTAAAGCTGGGAGACAGTCACTGAATGCTGGTCACGGGCTGGTATAAATATATACCTGGGTTCAAACTGGAAGAGGGGAGATTTAGATTGCAAATTAGAAGGAAATTCTTCACTCTGAGGGTGGTGAGACACTGGAACAGGTTGCCTGGAGAAGTTGTGGATGCTCCATCCTTGGAGATGTTCAAGGACAGGTTGGATGGGACTCTGAGCAACCTGGTCTAGTGGGAGGTGTCCCTGCCCATGGCAGGGCAGTTGGAACTAGATGATCTTTGAAGTCTCTTCCAACCCAAACCATTTTATGATGATGATAGGATGCACCTTTAGCCATCTCTGAAGTTGCGCTGCTTACATTTTTCTTGTATTACCTCCTCTTGGTATCTTATTCATCCATTAAATACGTACCTTTAGCATGAAGTGCAACCAAAAGCAATAGCAAAAATTCTGTTTTCCCTTTGTCCTAATCTCTGCACTGTTTTTTATAAAATGTCATAAATACAATCGTCCCTTTAACAGCTGAACTTGATTTAGGTGGCTTTTGGCCATATTGCTTTGGAAATGATGATGATAGACTTGATAGGTCTCTTTCAACTGAGCTATTATATGATTAGCCAAACGGGTTTACAACAAATCTGTTTTGGTAAGAGGCCATTACATTTTAAGGTAAAGGTTAAGATCTTGAGATAGGAGCTCCACAACCATGTAGACGTGTTTGCTTCTCTGCTGTTGCCAGGTCCCCTTTCAGTTGCCTCATATAATTTCTCTGAGTCTTGCATATCTGGGTGATCTCTCTCAATGCCTTCTGTAACTAGGAGGTCTGTTGCTTTTCTTTCTCATATTGCTACTGGACACCTTCCAATTTTTCCTCAAGGCACTGAACATAATGTTGGTTTTTTTTTTTTTTTTGAGTGTTACTTCTGTTTCTGAGCGTGTCTGGCCCCTTCCTGGGAAGCAGGGCTCCAATACGCATGGCAGTTGCTGGAGGACAATGGAATGGCCCCCCCTCCTCCTTCTTCTCCCTAGCTTTATAGCTGAACTGACATCATATGGTCTGGAATATCCCTTTGGTCAGTTCAGGTCAGCTGTCCTGGTTGTGTCCCCTCCCAAGATCTTTCCCACACCATCTCACTGTAGGAGAATGTTGGGAAAAGCTTTAGTGCTGTGCAGGCACTGCTCAGCAGTAGTCACAACATGGGTGTGTTATCAACACCCTTCTAGCTCCCAGCACAAAACCCTGCACTATGAGGGCTGCTGTGGGGAAAATCAGCTCAGCCAGACCCAGTACACTTCCCTTTGTTGTGCTGTGTCTTTTATGTTCTTCCTTTCCTTTCCTTATGCAACTCTTCTAACAGTATCTTGTAACAGCCCATCTTGGCTTGCAAGCCATGGTTCAGAATTTTCACATCTTTGATTTCATCTTTCAGCTCATAGTTTCTCAGAGCAAAGTTTGCAACAAAATGTCTGAGGACTCATATTTGATTTTGTGATGTTTACTTGAAAAAGGTCAGATCCTGAAATGACAATGATGCTAGTGGTGAAGGAAAGGTGTAGGCTCTGTAGAGGTGAAGCTTTGGAAAACTGTAGAGGAAGGGGCAGGGGGAGTAAAATTTTGATCACAGATCTCCAGATCTGATGTTTAGTGTTACTGCATTTGACCACCTATCCTGCTATGAGTGACCATTTCTCTTTATCAGCTGGACCATTTTTAGTGCACCATTACTCATGTGGATTAGTGCTGCTATAAAAATTGCAGGCCATATGCTTCATGGCCATCCATTTGGCCCTGGAAGAACAGAAATCTGCAATACATGATGTGGGTATACTGTCAAGTGTATGGCTTGAGTCCAAGCAAGCCAGGCTGCAGTCATATTAAAATATGGTTGAAATATCACCCAAGAGAAATCTCTCCTAGCAAGTCCACATCTTCCCTGAATTATTTCACCCCCTTTCTTTCCTTTTAGGAAGACTATGACTAAGACCCTTTGAATTAAGAAGCCTGGATTGAACCTGCTAAGAAACACAAAAATAAGCACACCAAAGACTGTTTTCTCAGGGAGAAGAGGTTTTTTTCCCCCACTCCAAGCAGTGCACTCCCAGAGCCCCAGAATCAGGAAGAAATTACAAAAACTAGGGGAGATAAATGCTTTTGGGAAACGCCATGCTCTCTTCTCTTTTCCTCTAATAAAGACATTCCAAGAGTTATTTCAGGAGATGTGAGCAATGGCATCAAAGCTTTTCATGGTGACCAATTGGGCCCCCTCCATTTTTTAACTCTCAAGGGCTGATGTTAGAAGATAGGAAAGTTAATAAAAAGCCTTTTACTGACCACAGCCGCCTCAGGGCCAAGACCTCTTTTAAAACCTGATGTGAAAGGCAAGGACAATTTGTCATCAAAAAACCTGCTAAACTGCAGAATTGCTCTGAAACAACTTTTATTTCCTTAATGACACAAGGGAAAAAAGCAAACAACAACAAACTGTCTTTATGCACATGAATAGATACACCTTTAGGCCATGAAAAAAAAAAAATTATGGGGATAGCATGATGAGCCCTTGGGATTGTCTTCACCCCTCTGCATGAGGTCCATCAATCATTTAATGTGCTAAAATAAGCATCCATTGCCTCACATCTGTAATGCCTTTAACTTCTCAAGGCCTCTCATTTAGTGGAGTTTCCTCAGCTTCCATGCAAGGAGAATAGCATAATACCTGCAAAGTTGGAAGTATCTGTCTCCTGGTAAACTTGATGGGATACCAGTGCCCTGTGCCTCAAGGGGCTCTTGCTCTGCTATGTTTGCCCACAGTTGCCCAGTAAGTCAGTGGCAGAACATAGATTTCAAAGTATGTCTCCCGTAGTCCAGGCTAGGACTTTTGCGGTTTCAATTCTTTCAGCTCTTGTAGTCTGCTGCTTGCACGCAAACACGAGCTTGTCTGGTTACAATCCCTCGCATTGTCCACAACCCCTTGTCTAAAGAGAATTGATGCAGGATTGTCATGACTTCAGTGTAAAACCACAGGCTGGCTGGGGCAGCTGGGAAAGACCCCATTAGACAGGCAATGATGTTTTGGCCTTATAAAGAGAAATATAACAGATGCCAGAAGTGGTTTAAAGACAATAAATAAGAAGTAGTTGGTTATTCTCATAACGCACAAACTAAAGGTTATTTAATTAAATTGCCAGGTGGAAAGCTATGAACATTCCCTTCATGCCATTAATCTGTGAAGTCCTTGCCACAAGACATTGTGGATGTCAAAAATTTATATGGGCTGAGGAAAGCAAATGGACAAAGTTCGTGGAAGAGAAGTCCTGTAGGATGTATTAGCACAAATATGCTCAATAAAACCATGAGCTGCAAGCTGTTGGAGGAAAACATGTTGAAAGCTCTGGTGAGACCCATCTGAAGCACTGTGTTCTTCTCTGGGGCCCCTTGCAAAAGGATATGGATCTGCTCAAGTGGGTCCAGAAGACAGCCATGAAAATTTGCAGTGAGACACCGGCACAGGTTGCCCAGGGGGACTGTGGATGCTCCATCCCTGGCGGTGTTCCTACCCATGGCAAGAGGTTTGGAACTAGATTATATTTGAGGTCCCTTCCAACCCATTCTATGATTCTATGATATGATTCTAAGATGATCAGGGGGCTGGAGACTCTTACCTGTGAGGCCAGGCTTCAGAGAAGAGAAGGTTTCAGAGAGACCTTATAGTGTCCTTCCAGTACTTAAAGGGGACCTAGAGGAAAAAAGTGGAGGGATTTTTTATCAGAAAGTGTATTGACAGGACGAGGGGCAATGCTTTTAAACTGAAAGAGGGTAGATTTAGATTAGAAATTAGGAAGAAGTTCTTCACTTTGAGGGTGGTGAGATACTGGCACAGGTTGCCCAGGAAGGCAGTGGATGCCCCATCCCTGGAGGTGTTCAAGACCAGGTTGGATGGGGCTTTGAGCAACCTGGTCTAGTGGGAGGTGTCCCTGCCCATGACAGAGAGGTAGGGACTAGGTGATCTTTGAGGTCCCTTCCAACCCAAACCATTCTATGATTCTGTGGTGGGTTAACCTTGGCTGAGCGCCAGGTGCCCACCAAGCTGCTCTACCACCACCCCCCCTGTCCACTCCCTCCTCAGCAGAGCAAAAAGGGGAAGGAAAATAAGATGGAAAAAAAAAACCCTTTGTGGGTAAAACAAAAGCAGTTTAATAATAACAGAAGCAAAGGCAAGCGAATCTGCGCGTGGAAGCAAAGGAAAACAAAGATTTATTC
>VZZY01011837.1:0-54286 GCA_013400335.1 Eurystomus gularis | reverse complement strand
CTCCCCTCCCCTCCCCTTCCCTCCAAAGCTCCAAGATGAAGAAAATATCTACAGGTGTATAATACCCTCAGTTTTTTGTTTTCTTAAACAAACAGCTGCCACAAATATGTGTAAAGAGCAACCCAAACCAGGGGCTTGCTTTGTGGTGTATATTACTGTACATACAGTGCAAATATTCTGTATTGGGGGTGAATGATGCACTTGTCAGTGGGACATAAAAGGGGATCAAGAAGACCTTCTGAAAGCAGTGAAGCGAGGCCAGCAAGTCTGAACGTGGGGTATTTGCAAGGCGCACTTGTCATGTCTGATGAGCTATTTTTGGGGCCCACTGTTCTTGGTCACCCGACCAAGAAGCCTGTTCCCGGCCCTATTTCCTAGGCAGAAGCGCCATCTGCTGAAAGATCAACACTTCTCCAGCCAGAAACTCCCAAGAGTTTCTTAAAACCCATCTGGTTTGGAAAAGCTGGGCAAGTAGAAATTGTTTCCCAGCTCCTGGATGAAATGGGGGCTCAGGCCCTGGCTATGAGGCATCTCTGCAAAATAACTTTTTCTTCTAGGGAACATTGTCTTCCTTTCCATCTTGGCCTGTCCCCTTGGGCCAAGGGTGTGCAGACCCCCTTTCCAGTGCACACAGAGCTGCCAGCTCCACCTGCTTGGCTGGCATTTAGATTTGTCCTTATTTGTCTTAAGTGGAGGGATAAGAGGAGAGGATGGTTGAACTGAACTCTGGAAAGGGAAAGGTGGTTCCCATTACCTCCTGCAACAAATACGGTGGAGCTGGGCAGGTCCTGGTCAAGGCTCATGGGATCATAGGTTAATCCAGGCTCACCAGCTCCTCTTAGCATTGACAAAGCTTGATGTCTTCCTGCCTGACATACACTGATTCAGACTATTCTCAGCTTCTTGGGGTTCAGGTTCTGCAGCTTAAACCTGGCCAAGCAAGTAATACCCAGGCCACCTTGGAGAGGGAACCTGCTTGCTTTAGGATACACAGGACACAAGATTTGTCAGAGTGGCCGTGAATGCTAAACTTTCACTTTTGTCAAATAAAATACTTTGTTTTTAAGTAAAAAGCTACATCATTGGAAATTGCCTGCCTGGCTTGCATGGAAGCACATGAATATGACTTCCCAGGGACGCAGGTGAAATCTGGATGTGCAGCTCAAAGACTGATCCCATCTTTGACTTGGAGGAGGTCAGGGGCTACTCTGTGGGAAAGAAAAAGCAGGGGAGAAGTTCTAACTGACCCCAAAAGACCCAGTGCACAGGTCACATTATGGCTCAGAAGGGAAACTGAGGCATGAAGTGATACATGAGAAAATTTTGCCTGATTCTCCAAATTCATCAAGAGCACCAGTACTGTCTTTTCTTAGCATCTTAATCTCTCATGCAAATGTTGACTGCTGTCACCGCAGCTTTCTCCAAGACGCAGAATCATAGAACCATAGAATGGTTAGGGTTGAAAGGGACTTTCCAAGGTCGTCTAGTCCAATCCCCTACAGTGCACAGGAACATCTGCAACTAGAGCAGCTTGCTCAGAGATGCATCCAATCACACCTGGAATGGTTCCAGGGGTGGGGCATCAACCACCTCTCTGGGCAACCTGGGCCAAGTTCTCAGCACGCTCAGTGTAAAACATTTCTCCCTTACATCTGGTCTAAATCTCCCCTCTTTCAGTTTAAAACCATCACCCTTTGTCCTATCGCAACAAGTCCTGCTGAAAGGACTGTTCCCATCTTTCTGACAGACACCTTTAAGTACTGTCCTTAAGACAGTAAGGTCTTAAGAATGGTCACAAGAAGGTCCCCCTGGAGCCTTTACTTATCCAGGCTGAACAACTCCAAATGTCTCAGCCCGGCCTCATAGGATTCAGCCCCTGGATCATTTTTGTGGCCTCCTCTGACCCTGCTACAATAGGTCCATATCTCTCCTGTGCTGAGGTCTCCAGAGCTGAGCACAGTATTCCACATATATGTACATGCACAGGATAGGGGGACTGCAGGACCAAGCTGATCAGTACGAATACCCCATGTAAAGCTTCATACAGGCTCCAAGGTGTAACCTTATGAGTTTAACCTCTGCTTGGGTCCCTCTGAGCCTCACTCCACCTTGTTCCCTGAGCTGGGAAAATACCTTTGAATGCTGAGCTTCCCATGCATGTAAAAATCTTCCCTGGACTCACATATACTGCTCATCCTGATGGAAATATTGTCCCTCTAGACGGTTTTTAATGGGCTAGCCTTTTTTCCTCCCTTTTATTCTAAACCATGTGCAGCTACTTGTTCTCTCCTTGCTTGTAAGCTTTCTAGGGCAGGAATCACTGCTTTGAACCACCCATGGGAGGGGGTATTATACGGCCATCTATCACAACTGGCCAGTAGCAGAACCCTTGTCTAGATATTTTAAATACTCTGCTGATACATAAAATAATAATAATCATAAAAGTGCCATGGCCATTTCTGAAGCTGGGAGGGACAGGCAGCCCCAGACCAGCCATAGGCTGCAGGTAAATGTGTATTCATATTTTGGGGTATTTATTTTGGTGTGTTAGTTAGAGCTAGGCTTTTTTAAAGACAGTTTGCAAAACTGAAGACCCACCCCAAGGTTGTTTCAAGGCAGTGTGGCCAAGACACTTCAGCCTGCTTGCAGCCTTGCTCCTCACCAGTAGGTGTCATCTCAAAACCACCAGTCCCGGGCTTTGTAGCTCTAGCCAGGCTGTATTTCAGCCCACTTGTTGTCCTCTCCTGCGTCCTGTTATGTCCATCTTTAAACTTGAAGTGCAGGCAGTGTGGTAAGAAGCCAGGTAAGACTTGGAGAAGAGAACGCTCTAAGGAGGCCTTATTGCAGTCTTTCAGTACTTAAAGGGGGCTTATCATGGGACATTTAGCAGGACCTGTTGTGACAGGACAAGGGGTGATGGTTTAAACTAAATGGAGGGAGAATTAGACTAGAGAGAAGGAAGAAATTTTTGATGCTGAGGGTGGTGAGACCTTGGCCCAGGTTGCCCAGAGAGGTGGTCGATGCCCCATCCCTGGAACCATTGCAGGTGAGGTTGGCCGGGGCTCTGAGCAACCTGCTCTAGTTGCAGATGTCACTGCTCAGTGCAGGGGGTTGGACTAGATGACCAAGGTCCCCTCCAACCCAAACCATTCTATGATTCTGCGAAACTCATGCTTTTGGCAGCAGAATTTTGGGAGTTGCTACTGGGGAAGTGTGTTTGGGGCATCTTTATCCCAGATGAGGTTTGTTTTAAACAGACTTAGGTCAGAGGTAACTTGCCTGGAGTAGATCCTGTGGAGGGGCCAAGATACTGGAGGCTGTTTTAACCCAGATTACTGGGTGCTGGATAGGGATCTGCACATGAGTATCTCCCTTCATGGATTCCCCGTGCTGTCCAGGCTGAGCTCTGGGCTCTGTACAGCATTTTAAGACTTTGAGCAGACAAGTTTGAAGCAGACTTATGTCCCTGCTTTGCAGCAGACATGGATGCAAAGACAGAATGGATGTGCTTTGTTAAAAAAGGAGTCAGAGCTGAAGTTCGGCTACAGACAAATCATTGAACACAGGTTCCAATTCCTTTCCAAAACCAATTCAAGTTCATCGCTGGTCACAACAATCTGAAGGTACATAGGGTGGCTTATAGGCTTCTAGGAGAAGTGCTGAAGCTTAGGATCCAGCTCCACTACAAACCATCCACCTCACCTTGGCCAAAGCTCTCAGCCTCACTACAGATGGGTCACCACCTGCAAAATGGGGACTGACACAGTAGCATGTAGGCACCTCACAAAAAAAGAGATCATGTATTGTTTGACCTTTCCAGGAAAAAACCTCCAGCTTCTTTGGGAGAGAGGTTTTATGATTATAAATCCCCGAAGGGTTGAGGTACGACAGGTTGCATGGCAGGGAGAGGCAAGGAGGTATCTCAGGACATTGCATCTGCATCTCAATTTGTTTTCATCACCACCCCACTGACTCAGGAAGCATCTTGAGACCTAATAACATCCCACTGTCACTTGCCATGGAAACGGCTGAGCCAGTACCAGCAGCAGGAGCGTTAAGCAGTGCATGATGCTGTGATGCTCATGCACAGGCCCTGGGTGACCAGGTTTGAAAATGAAAACAAAGCTGAGTTTGCTGGGCAGGTGGGGTTGTGCATCTCTTGGTCTGCTGTCTCTGATAAGGACCAGATGGTTGGAAATCTCCAAATACATTTGCAATTCATCCCTTTCTCCTTTTCCTGGAAAAAATGGGCTGAGGTCAGGACACAATATAACACTGTTGCTTCTAACCACCCACTACTCACAAGGGCAGCCCTGAATAGACCACGATCACTCTTGAAAGCGGTCTCAGTACTTTTCTGTTCCTGAGCAATCAAGCATCATATCTTTGATGAGAGCTTTGTTTTGAACTTTTCTTTGACCCTCTGGCTTTCAAGGAGAGCTTAGAAGTGCCAGTGTGGCCCTGACCCGCATCAGACTGTAGATCTATTCTACCCTGGTAAGGCCACATCTGGAGTACTGTGTCCAGTTCTGGGCTCCCCAGTTCTAGGGCAACAAGAAACTACTGGAGAGAGTCCAACAAGGACTCTACATATAAGGGACAGGAACATCTCTCTTATGAGGAAAGATAATCTCTCTTACGGAGGTTGTGGAGTCTCCTTCTCTGGAGAATTTCAAGACCCGTCTGGACATGTTCCTGCGTGACCTTGCCTGGATGAACCTGCTTTGGCAGAGGGATTAGACTAGATGATCTCTACAGGTCCCTTCCAACCCTTACCATTCTGTGATGTTATGATCGTCCAGCACTATCCCTTAAACAGAGAAGATGCTCTGAGCACATCTTCCTAGAAACAGTAGTAAGAAATAGGGTACTTCTGGAAGATGAACATGTGGACCACCTCCATCTCTCCAAGTATTACTAGCAAAGCACTAGGCCAGCCCAAGGGTGTTTAGGAGCTTTAGACCAATGAATCTCCTTGACTTGCTGTTTTCCTCCACCTTCCTTCTCTTATTCTGTAAAATGAAATGGTACCCTGGCCTCCTGGGTTTTGTAATTATGTTTTATGGGGATATTTGCACCGTGGAAAGGTTGAGCACCTTGTCCTTATGCCTGTTGTGTCTGAGTGCCCATCCACCCCAACAGGACACTTTTTGCCTGGTTCTCTCTTCCAGCCATGGCACTGACAGAACACACACTAAACCATGCAACTGGGTTGGGTGAAGAGCAGGTCTTCTGCCTTCTGGCAGAGCAGGTCTTCTGCCTTCTGCCTTCTGTTGGGGGGAGAGAGCTGTACCATGGTTTTTCCCTTGTGTGTTGGCCCAGGCTCAGAAGACCATTGTCTGAGCAGCTATGGATCAACTCTGGCAGATCTCTGGCCTGCAGAGACCCAAAGCTGCATATCTTGGGCACTGGTTGACCTCCCCATCCATATAAAAGCTCAGCAGCCACCAAACCCACAGGTACAGCAAGAGTGATGCCCAAGTTCCTCCTCCAGTAACTGCTTTGACAGGATGTGGTGGAGCTGGCAAAGAAGGAAAGCACGTATTGGTGCCTTGCAGCCAAGACATGATTCCTGGAGCAAATATAGGACCCAGCTTTGCAGCAGAGTGTTTGACCAGTGGCTTTTTCTCATGAGGATGTTAAGGGGGATGTGCTGTGCTGTCTCAGCCCATCCTGCTCGGTGCTGTCCCAGCCTGGCTCTCCCAAACCCCTAGAGCTGCCACCCTCACTAGAGATGTAGAGTGGGGTTTTGGTGTCCTCAAAATCCTCCCCAAGCCATCAGGAAGGGAGGAAGCTGCTTTGTTCATGTATTATTTCACCACGATGAGGTGAAAGCGCCTGCATTAGGCCTTTCCGACAGTCATCCCTCAATTACACCTTGACTGATTGATTCCTCTCTTCTCTTTCAAAAGCATGGTCATTAATGGGTGAGGGGCTGATAGCACTTCATGTTAATTCAGTCGGCTGGGCCAGTGAGTGAAATAAATGTTTTCCTGAGCTAGATTGACTCCCCCGAGAGACCCCTCACCCCCTTCCTCCCCTCCCCTTGCCATCTGCTCATGACAAGTGCTCTCAGCTCTCCTCCTATCCACCAATACCCATCCATCTCCATCATCACAACCAGCCATGTGGAGCATAATAAGATCTCTGCTCTCTAATTAGCCCTGTGCATGCTGGTTTCCTGGCCTTGGAAAAAATAGAGACAAAGGGCTGGAGGGCAGGCGGTGGAAAGATTCCTTCTTCTCAAATACCTGTGTGTACTAATCAGTTGCTATAGAGCAGGCTGGGAATCAGAAGATAAGTGTCTGAGGCTTTTTTGTTGCACCTCTCTGAGGTTTGATGTTTTGGGAGAGGATTTTTGGGAGCCTGTAAGAAAGATGGGGACAATCTTTTTAGCACGGCCTCTTGTGACAGGACAAGGGGTGATGGTTTTAAACAAAAAG
This sequence comes from Eurystomus gularis, assembly GCA_013400335.1. Lineage (NCBI taxonomy): Eukaryota > Metazoa > Chordata > Aves > Coraciiformes > Coraciidae > Eurystomus > Eurystomus gularis. The sequence continues at coordinate 47,843 of VZZY01011837.1, read as the reverse complement.
AGGGAGATTTAGACTAGACAGGAGGAAGAAATTTTTTATTCTGAGGGTGATGGGACCCTGGCCCATGTTGCCCAGAGAGGTGGTCGATGCCCCATCTCTGTAAACGTTCCGGAAGAGGTTGGACAGGGCTCTGAGCAACCTGCTCTGGTTGTGTTACTGATTTTATTATCATCTGATCAAAATGTGTTTGATTATAATATAAGTATAGAGTTAAGAGATATTTCAGTAAGAATCACTTACTTTACATTTATTGTATTTCGAACCTAACAACCAGCTGCTACTCTAAACATTTCTGTACAGCCCCGTACCAAGGCCGAAGGGATTGGTCGTAATTATTTAGTAGGAACAGTTAGAACCTAGGTAACTAGAACACAAGACGATCTGTACGCTGATTTATAATACATACATAGGACCAGAAGAATGCAAGTAATTGTCAAGGTCCAGGATTAATGGAAACTGAGGGAAGCAACCGTAACAACTTGCAAGTACCTGCCAAGAAAACCGTGTCCTTAAGCAAAAGGTAATTCCGGCAGGGGGAGATCGTGACCACCGACTCATGGACCACCGACTCATATTACACCCCAGACCCAATTCTAGACTTTTCTAATCTTTACTGCGCAGAATCGGAAGTAGTGTATGGATACTTAATGAATATGTATAAGTTAGTTCTATATAAGATGTATAGTTTTGGTGCCTGGTACGTGTTGTTGGTGAGAATACTCCCCTACAAGTCCGGCCGTTAATAAAGAAGTGTCTGCTTATCTGCATCAAATTGGTGTCGATAAGTTATTTATCCCGGATTTCGGTGACAGTTGCAGATGTCCCTGCTCCCTGCAGGGAGGTTGGACTACACGACCTTGAAAGGTCCCTTCCACCCCAAACCATTCCATGATTCTATGATTTTTTTGTATTGGACTCTTGCACCCAAAAGGTGACGGCCAGTACAAGTATAGGACACAAATCAGTGTTTACACCTGCAGTGGCTGAAGCCATGGGGTAATGTGGGATTGCAGTCTGAGCTGCATCCCTCTGTGGTGATCAGTGAGAGTGGACTGCATAGATACTTGGATTCTGCACACAGGGTGGTTTCTTATCTGCTTCCCCTGTTTCAAAGGGGTTTCTTTGGACCTGAAGAACAATCTGCAAACTTTGTTCTAGCCTTTCTTTTGGGTCTCAGTTACTCCAAAGAGAAGAAGCCTACACATCAGTATTTTTTTTCCTCCTTTTTTTTCTTTCTTCTTTTGAGAGCCATTTCCCAAGCAACAGACCTTTTTAGTTATTTCTGAATTAGGTGGGATATTTTTCCTTCCAGAAAACTGTTGCTGTCTTCTAAAGAGTAATTGTTAATTATGTGCCCACTACCAAGGTGTCACAGCACACCTCACCCTCGAGCTAAAGCCATAATTTCATGTTTAGTTTATGCCGTAGTCCCTGTCTAGCCAGCAATGGCAATATGGGATATCCAGCTTTAGGACTTTGGGTACCACCAGGTATCAAAACCAGGCCTGCTCTTGCAATGCAAAAAGCTTGTATTTTTCTTGGCCCACTTTGGAAGACCAGTAGTTGCAGGTGGGTTAATATGGTCCAGGTAGAGTTTGAGCTGGCTCTAGGATGGCGAGCATCACATAGAGGTTGTCCAGTGACTTATCTCACCTGTAGCTAGCTCAGATGCCCATACCACAATCCTCCTAACCTTGGATGGCTTTTCTTTGTTTTTCCCTTTCATCAACCTCTTCCTAGGGCATTGCCTCTTCTGCTGTCCAGATTATCACCTACTTCATGGTGCATATGATTTTTAGCCCTTCATTCACGTGGTTGTTCTCCCTCCCTATTTCCTTCGAGCTCCCTATCTTTCCATGTGTATATATTTTTGTGAGGTGTTAAATATAGAATGAGGGAGAAGATTATGGTAAGGGGTGGTAGTTAGCAGCTGAGCTACATGTTAAGGACCGTACACACCCTGGTGATGGCAGAGAACATCAACACACCCTAGGGAAACTGGAGGCATGTTTTGAGAATGAGCAAGGTGAGACAGAGAGATTAAAAGGCTCCTTCTCTGTGGCTATCAAACCACAGGGACATGAAAGAAGAGGGAAGAGCCCAAAAAGAAGGCTGGAGTAGGTGACTCCCAGTGCTGAAGCAGCAAGGAGGACTTTCCCATCCCTCCAGCTTATTAGCAGCTCTGCTCCACCAAGGGTCTGCAGAGCTATAGGCTTTCCAGTTCAGCTCTCAGATCTCTCCTGTAGCAGTGCCTGCAGGCATCAAGAGCATTGGGTGGAAACCAAGCCACCACTCTGCTGTTTTTTTTTCTGTGGAGGAGGAAAAAATGGAGCCACCCAGTTTCCAGCATGTCCAAGGATGCCTGGGAGAATATATTGCTTCCTCCTTGCATGATGGACATGTGTGCAATTTTTGAACCATCTCTACATGGAGGCCAACAGAGGGTTTTTCAGCCACTAAATCCCTGTGTCACATTTTTTAATGTAACTTGAAGCTTGCACAAGCTCTTCAAATTCTACCAGGGCACAAGCACAGGTACCTCATCTGTGAAAATGAGTTTAGGGAGCAAATAGGGAGCAGGCCATGGCCTCCAAGACTGACTTAACCCACAAGTTCAGAAATGTTTAACCACATCCCAGGTACAAATTGCTCTTGGTTTCACTGAGATGGGGCAGATAAATAGCTGGACCCATGCATTGTTCTCAAATACATGCCAGGAATCCTGAAGCATCTATGGGGTGAATCCCACTGAGGAAGAGGTGTTTGTGAGCAGCTGTTTGGTACCAGGGGTACATTGAGGAACAACAGATGGATTGACAGATGGGAAAACAGACTGGTGACAGTATGTTTTCAAAGCTGCTTGCTTTTACTTTGTCTATTATACTTTTTGCTGCTGATGTACTTATTTTGGAGAAGCAAAGGATCTCTCCTCAGATGTGGGTGCATTCTCTGCTAGCAAACTGGAGTTAAAAGTGAGGAAGGCTTTGGTTTCTCATGCCAGTAGTTGGCCTGGGTGCAGTAGTGATGAAGATGCTACTAAGAGCAACCTGTAGAGTGATGTACTGGGGATGCTGGGCTTGGAGAGGGGAGGAACTGATGAGGGGGAACTAAATGCACGGGGTGAGTTTGTTCCTGGCTGGCTGGCTCCTCCTGGGCAGGGAGCTACTGTGACCACCAGATCAGCAGCCTCATGGGATCACAGGGTAACCCAGGCTGGATGGGACCTCAGGAGAACATCCAACCACCTCCTGGGAAAGTGAATGCTGTAGCCGGCTGTATGGTTTTGCAGTATCATTACGATGTCTGAAATAGATTTGTGGATGGGATGACAGCAATGAATGGCTGAAGGTGAAGTTCTTCTGGGCCTACTGCTTTTAGAAATGAATAGGAAGATATCCTGCCCTCCGAAGCACTTGATTGCCTCCATGTCCTTGGCATATTCCAAGCCTGACTTCTATGAATGCTGCATTTTCCCCCATTACACACCAGCTCTGGCATGCATTCAAAATTGTTCTGTCAAAAACTATGCCTTACTGGGGGATGTTGTTCAAGGAACAACAGACATTCATGATCCTAGGAAGGCAAACAATCATACCTGTAAGGCTGGGCAGGGAGTTCAGCATAAAAGACAAGGATAGGATGTTGTGGGATTCTTTTTTATTTTTATTTTTAGTGGAGTTTCAAGAAAAACTGCACTACATAGAAGTTAAGAGCTCTCACCTGTCAGTGATGTCCACTGGAAGAGAGCTTGTTCATGCTGAGATCCAAGTGTTTTCTTCTATCCTCTCATTCCTTATATCCGCTCTTTTCTGTTTGCAGATGACACCAAGCTGTGTGGCTGACATGCTGGAGGGAAGGGATGCCATCCAGAGGGACCTGGACAGGCTTGAGAGGTGGGCCCATGCCAACCTCATGAAGTTCAACACGGCCAAGTGCAAGGTCCCACACCTGGGTCGGGGCAATCCCAAGCACAAACACAGGCTGTGCAATGCGTGGATTGAGAGCAGTCTTGAGGAGAAAGACTTGGGGGTGCTGGTTGATGAAAAGCTCAACATGAGTCAGCAATGTGCACGTGCAGCCCAGAAAGCCCAAAACATATCCTGAGCTGCATTAAAAGAAGTGTGGACAGTAGATCAAGGGAGGTGATTCTGCCCCTCTACTCTGCTCTCTTGAGTCCCCACCTGGAGCACTGTGTCCAGCTCTGGAGTCCACAGCACAAAAAAGACACGGACCTGCTGGAGCAGGTCCAGAGGAGGGCCATGAAGATGATCAGAGGGTTGGAACACCTCCCCTACAAGGAAAGGTTGAGAGAGTTGGGGTGGTTGAGCTTGGAGAAGAGAAGGCTCTGGGAAGCCTTCTCACTGTGGCCTTCCAGTATCTGAAGGGACCCAAGTTACATCTGAAGGGACAAGAAAGCTGGGAAGGGACTTTTTACAAAGGGTTGTAGTGATAGGATGAGGGGTAATGGCTTTAAACTGGAAGAGGATAGATTTAGAGTAGATATAAGGAAGAAGTTTTTCACTCTAAGGGTGGTGAGAGACAGGCCCAGGTTGCCCAAGGGGCTTGTGGATGCTTCATCCCTGGATATGTTCAAGACCAAGTCGGATGGGGCTTTGAGCAACCTGGTCTAGTGGGAGGTGTCCCTGCCATGGCAGGGGGGTTGGAACTGGATGATCTTTGAGGTCCCTTCCAACCCAAACCATTCTATGATTCTATGTGCAAAAGAAGATAAAAATTGATAAGTAAGGGGCATAAATCACCAGCTGTGGGAAGCTCAGAGAAAGACACACCCATGCAAGCTCACAGGGCTGGTAAGAAACCATCAGTACAGTTTATGAAGTTAGAGTTAATGTTCTTTCCCTTTTGTGCTCTCTGGAAGAGACGGTAAATATGAATAACTGATCGGAAGCTGATGACTGTCTAGGGATGAGGGATGCTAACTGGCTTACATTTAATTTGTGTAAATAGAGGGCCGTCACAGTCAGTATCAAACTGCATGGAGGGGTTCACCTGCATGTGCCTGTGCTGGCAGTCAGTGTTTCTGCAGGGCTGATTTCCAGAAAAATATTATGATTTAAATCAACTGTATGGAAAATCATAGGAAAGAGGAGGCTCTTGGAGAGAAGTTGTGCAGGTGTTAAAAAGGGAACATTGCCCAGTCAAGAAATAGGATCATTCTTTGTCAAAAACCATATAAAATAGCTGCAGCACAAATTGCTAAAGCCTCCGAGGTAAATTGTCTGACAAGAGATGACAGGATTTATTAGAGGCCTTTATTAGAGGTCTTCCTATTTGCCTCTCTGTACTCCTGGCTCGGCTGGAGCTGAGTTGCTATAAAGGGAATGAACTGTCACTTGGTTTTGCAGCCAGTCATGGGTTTAGGGATAAGAAAAACATCTGTCCATTGCCCATCTGACATTCATTTCCCTCCAGCCTCTGACAGATGCTCTGATTTATAAATTCACTCACTGCTGTTGACAAGACCCAATCCCAGCCAGAAAAGCCGTGACAAAGAAGGACAATTAGGCAGTTATGTCAGCACAAATGAACAAATCCTTGAGCAGCTGAGACAATCTGAACAGATTTGTATTAGGGAATGGAGATGGAAAGGCCATATGGTCCACAATAAAAGCGAGGACTCATTCTATGAATTTCCACTCTGAATGGGCAGGGACACTATAATATAACTCTGCATCTGTAATGAGAAAAATCTTACAGATATAGGCTCTCTGGAGACATGCTTAGACAGCATGATCCAGTTTTACCCTGGTTTTCTCTCTGTTGGGCATTTATACGGCATGTGTTGGCATTCTCCTTTCATTTGCTCCATGGTCTGATGCTTGTGAGATGTTGGATGCACAAGCTGGTCACCATCCACCCCCAACAACCTGGGGCTGCCCAGAGGGTCAAGCTCCCTTTTGGGTATCCCCTGATCCTCTGCTATGGGTAAGTCTGCAGTGCTTTGTTGTATAATAAATATGTCTTCTCCGGAAAGATTTAGGTATTAGATGATCTGTTTTCACTAAGCCTCTGCTAGGTCAAGGCTTTCCCTCTGCCTTCTGTTGCAGTGGCAGGAGAAGCAATTCACAGGCTGAATTTCATTCTTCTTCAAAGGGAGAGGGGAAATCTTGGCTATAAAACAATGACCATTTCAGTCATTAAAGCTGTGAGCCATCAGCTTGCAAAAGACCTCATTAAAATGTCAGCTGTGTTTAATAGCATCTGGATGTGATTTATGGCTCTGTTCTGAGACATCAGCAAAGAAATTACCCCCAGAAATAAGCAGATCTGACCAGAAGTGGCTCATGTGGTAAAGCAGAGGATCTGCTGCACTGATCCAGTGTTGACCTGTGGTTCGTGGGCCACCAAGGAGGTATAAAGCCATGAAAAGGTGTTTCACAGTGCAAAACACAAGTGTATTGTGCGCTACTACAGTCCCATTGATGAAGGTCTAGAGACGTCACCAAGGGCTGGTGCTGACTACCATCAGTACATGGAAGCTGATGTGGAATTGTACCAATTATTGATTGACCTTTTTAATGAATTTTTTATAATCATCACTGTAAAACTGTGCTTTTCTAGAGTAATAAACCTACTTCTGGCAAAGGAGAATATTCTACTTATTCTCCCCATATTTATACACTGTCTTTAATTGGTTGCCAAGCAGCAGACCTAAAGTGCAGTGTATTTGCAAATTGCTTGGATGTTCTTCAGGTAGAAAATTGTCTGGGAAATCTCTAATGCCCTGCTCGTACATGACCTTTTGAATGAAGCACGTTTTTCCACCCAGCCTGAGTGTCACGGGCACGAGTTAACAGAGAGGTTAGCAGGGGACAGATGGTCCTTCCCTGTGAAGACTAGAGATTTTTGCTGGAATATTTTAGCATCAAGATTTTAGCTGCACATTGAAATCTTGGTGTGCAAGGAAGGGAGAGGAAAGCAGCTCAGGAGATGGTGGTTGGAGCTGTAAGGCAATAAGACAGCATCTTTCTCCTTGCCTCTCCCACAAAAGTGGGTGAAAAGCTCAGGTTGAAACTCACAGCAGAAATAAAGACAATTAAAGGTCCTGGAAATCTCAGCTAAGGATTGAAAGGCAATAAATAAATAGTGTCTTTGGAGGGGACAACAAAAAGTTCTTGTGGCACTGAATCTAGGTGGGCCTGTGAAAACACTGTGGGGTCAGGGAGGACCCAATCTGGCATGTGTCAAGGTCTGAACATCCCAGTGTTCTCATCCAAGCTTCTCTCTAAGTAAAGAAGGAGAATAAAAATATCATGGCTGCAGAGAGCCTTGCTAATGGAAATATGCAATAACCATAACTTGAGCTTGTCTTTCTCATAGGTTCAAAGTAATTTCCCCATAATAGCAGGAAAATATATGGCTTTTCTTGAGGTAGCAAAAGCACCATATAAATCAAGGTTTTAACTGAGTTGAAGGCATTTGCCAGCATTTCAGATTTGATTTTTCTGCTGAGCTGGAGTCAGATTGAAAACAGGGATGCAGGGAAACAAGAAGAAAACCTGAACACAAAACCAGGCAGATATAAGACCGTGAATACATATTAGTGAATCATAGCAATAAAAAGGAAATGATTCACAAACCTAATGCCCTAAGAAGCAGCCTACGTGGAACACAGTTTATCCAGCATCTTCACAAGGACCAAATAATAGAATTATAGAATCATTTAGGTTGGAAAAGACCCTTAAGATCATAGAATGATTTGGATTGGAGGGGACCTTAAAGATCATCGAGTTCTAACCCTCCCACTAGACCAGTTTCTCAAGGCCCCATCCAACCTAGTCTTGAACACCTCCAGGGATGGAGCATCCACAACTTCCCTGGGCAAACTGTGCCAGTGACTCACCACCCTCAGAGTGAAGAACTTCTTTCTTACATCTAATCTAAATCTCCCCTCTTCGAGTCTGAAGCCATTACCCCTCATCTTATCACTACAAGCAGATCATTGCATCCAGCCACTAAACCAGCACAACCAAGTCCAAATCTTTGACTTATAGGTGTGGGGTTTTTTTTCCAAAGTGTCCATTTTAATAAATGAGTCAACTACGACTAACTCTGAGATTGTTAGAAATGCACAGGAACCAGGCATGTGATCACACAGCATCTACCCCATCCCTCAGGGCTGGCCCTAAGTACTTCTGGTGTGTCCTGGGAAAGAGTTTTTCCTAGCAGTTCCAGATGTTCTGCTTGCAGTTGGCTCATAGAAGCTCCGGGGGCCTGTGGAGACTCCAAGATGGCCTCAGACCCTTCACTCTGAGAACCTACCATTAGTAAAAAGACATTTTCTAGAACAAAGGACTTGCCTGGACATCTCTGGGCGTACACATGGTCCTATCCTAACAGCAGGTCTTGACTGTGATTCTTCTCACCCAGCCACAAACATCAACAAAGCAGAGATCTTCCCTAAACTGGTCATTGCAGAGCTGAATAATACTGAATGTCTGTGCAGGAGCAGAAGCACTGGGTGATATTTCTGAGAGTAAGAGCTCTTCAAATTCCTATTTTGTATGTGGGGAAACTGAAGAAGGCAGTAAGGTGACTTTCCCAAAATTATGAAGGGAATCAATCCTTTCACACACATACAAAACTGCAGTTGAACCATATTGGTTGTCTCTACATTTGCTTGAGCATCTTCATTAGCAGCCCCTGGAGTAGAAAGGGCCCCTTTTCCTCAATGGAAGTCATAAAGATCTGGTCAAAGCCAAGCACCCAGCAGCCACAAACCTGTGCCAGCTTATGCTGAACACCCTAAAGTCTTCAGTATCTGAAGAGGGCCTACAAGAAGGCTTGGGAGGGACTTTTTACAAAGGTCTGTGGTGATAGGACAAGGAGTAACAGGCTCAAACTGAAAGAGGGGGAATTTAGATTGGAAATTAAGAGAAAATTATTCACTCTGAGGGTGGTGAGATGCTGGCACAGGTTGCCTGCAGGGGTTGTGGATGCTCCATTCCTGGAGGCCATTTCCTCTTGTCCTGTTGCAACCTCCACCCGGGTCCAACCACCAATCATTTTACTGTTGGGGAAACTGAGGCACGGGCAGTGGCTGTGACATTCCCTAGGGCACCGGGGAAGGATTATTGCTGGGATCTTAAACCCCTTTAAGTGGTTCCTGTGCTGCAACCTCAAGCCAGTCGCAAGGAAATTGCCCTTCACAGATGCAGTCTCACTGACAGGCCTTGCACACTGCTTCAGAAATGGCTTTTATGAAGGCTAATTAGTACAAAAAAACAATCACAGAAGCCAGGAAGAGAGGTAATGATCCGTGTGGCAAACCAGCATGCGCAGTGGTGCTCCGGGCTGGCTGGTCGAGTGGAAACACAGCACTTTTTGGACTGTTTTAATAAGGGAGCAAGCTAAAAAATATCAGTCAGAATGTGTGGATGCAGAAATCAGGAGGCTTTTCAGGAAAAGTCATGGAGAAATACATTTCTGCAGGCTCAAAACTGGAATCAGAGGTGCTCAAACAAGGGTGGCCAGTTTCGCCTGTAGTGGGGAAAGTGGACAACCAGATGGCCAGATGTTACTCAAAAACTAACTGCTACAGAGCCCCTTAACATCCTTATGAGGTATTTTTTTAAGGGACATAAGGTAGGACCAGTGACTCTTTTAGTATTATTCGATACAGGAGCAGCCAGAGGCAAGCCCTGCTGAAATGGATAAGCTGAGGCACAGGAAGTGTTGGTGGCTGTAGAGAAACTCTCTGCAAAGCCCTCACTAATGCTCTGCTCTCCACCATAGCTTCAAGGCCAACTTTTTGTCACTGGTCTGCAAAATAAATCTCATGTGGGAATTCATTTACTTACTGCTTTTCTACCTGTGCCTTCCTCAGCCCATACCTGTGTTCTGGCCCATAGCAGGGCTGCTCTTGAGGTCGAATTTAACTCAAGTCCTCACTGCTGTGGAAACACAGGGAAAATTGTGCAGCAATGGAGCATGCCCTGAAGCACAGATTGGTGGACAGTCCATCTTAGGAGGCACCTGAACATCCTTCTTCAAAATCTACCAAGCAGCAAGATGCTATAACACCATCTCAAAGTGTCACAGATGAGAGATGTCCTCAGAGCCACATGATGCTGCAAGCTTGACAGCTGGGGTACATGGGACATCTGGGTCATCTGCTGCTCCAGAGAGGCTGAGAAGAACTTCATCCTTTGTTTTGTCAATCATGCCAGCCTGCTACATTCCATCACAAACGCAATCCAGTGCAATAGAAATACTCTCAATCTCAATGGCATCCAGCCACAGCAGGGAAATGTTGGTCCAGTATATTATGCAATGGAGCAGGGACTAGAGTAGTCCTGCTTCAGAGTGAGATGCAACAAGGATTTGCCTCATTGCTTTGCAGTGCCCATCAGTGATAGTAACTCCATGCTCCCCCCTGCTGAAGAACTGGCCATCATGGTTGTGAGCTCTGGATGGTTCCCATCCATCTTGCTGCCCATGGCATGGATGAAAGCATTTGCTCTATGGCCAGGAGGAACTGAGCTAATGCATCTGCTAGCAGACTGCTCCAGATCAACTCATCTTGTCTCTCCCTCATTGAAGAAACCGGCACCGTTATTTCATGTATAGGATTATGCTTTTGGGGAAGAAGAGGTTATCATGTTGGTAATCTCCTTTATGGGGCACTAAACTTGCTAGACAGCTCAGTGAGAACAGGAGAGGGATAGGGTGAGTGGACAGGTGGATGGATGAGCAATTGTAATAAATGCAAAGCAAACCCTACTGCACACTTCTGCAGCTCCTTGGGGTCCTTAAGTCTCTTCCCTCCCAGCCTACCTAAATCTTCCTCCTCCTCTCCTGTACTGAGCTCTGAAAGACAAGAGCGGCTCTGCTGTAATTAAAACAGCATGGTCCAGTGAACTGGAAGGAGAAAGACACCAGGCCTGGCAGATGGAAACAGTGGGGTCTGTGCATGTGAAGTATCTCCTTTAGGGAGTTCAGCTGTTCTCCAGGGTCACCTGAGTGGCTGGGAGGGATGAGTGGGCAGAGGGGCTTTTCAGATGTAGACATACTTCAGCTGCTACATGAACACATCTCCTCCAACCCACGCCCAACAGCCCCCAGCTTTCACAATAACTATACACAATGAGCTGTGAGCAACCCGATGTGCAAGCATCCACGGTTTGAGCACAGAGGAGGTTTTCAAATGCGTCTGCACAGAAGCCTCATGCAAATGAGGGCCAGAGAGATGAATGCACTCATTTGGGAAGTCAAGCTCAAGATTTGTCCTGAAGGGATGAGTGATAGATGCCTCTACCAGAGGTTAATAAATCTCATAAATGAATAGACTGGATGATCTAATAGCTGCTTTTTCATTTTGTATGTACTGTGATTTAAGAGGATATTTAATGGCTTTGAATAATAAACAACAGCACTCCAAATGGAAAAATTCTTATAGAAAATGGAAATGAAACCCAGTGAAATTTTTCATTGAGGAAAAAAAGAGAGGAGAAAGAGAAGATCAGCTTGTATTTTTCCTCCCCATCCTATATTTTTCCCCTCCATTTGCTAGACAGGGTTCAAATTTCGGCTGGAGTCATTAACCTCAACCAGGAACTGATTGCATCCATCAGTATGGGTCTGAGAAGCTTCAAGTCTGTGTGGTCCTGGACGCATGCTGCTGGCCTCTGTAAAGGTGCTTTTGGCTTTGGAGATTATTTTGGGGACCATTCTTTGAACTCTATTTTAGGTAGAAAAGTTAAGCATTTAGATGCTGGGGTGGCTCCGTTTCCTGAACGGTGTTAGTTGCTGTGACCCTAAAACCTGTCCTAACCATCACCACAGAAAGTGTGATGGTGCCATTTTCAACCCACTCAATCCTATCTCATCTCCCACATGATGTGGAGTTCACTCCATTGCACCTTAAGCTGTCTTTTCTCAGTGTAACCTCACCACGACCTCATGGACCAGATACAACTTCTCATCTTTGTGTCAATCACCCAACTGTGCCTGCAAGCTCAAGGGCATGGTGCAAAACGGACAAGCAGTCTCTAGGTGGGCTAAGTTGCCCCCCAGAAACACCTCCGGAGGACATGTCCACCAGTCACAATCTAGCCCTGTAGCCCTTTGCCCATCATGAGAAGAGTCACAGGTTTCCAGACAGGAAGAGGAGGGGAGGGAAGAGTTAACAGCCAGGCAGTTTCTGCAGTAAATCACCTGCCTGCTGTGAATCAGCGAAACCTTCATCTCCATTCATCACAGCCAGAAAAGCCCATGTCTGTCTGCCTCCAGTAGCAACAGCCCAAAGGCTACGCATCCGGTTTTGCTCCACAGACAGGCTAGGCTGCCTCTTGTGCTTGCTCCATGCCTTAATTTTGATCAATAATTGCACAGTCCATCTCTGTCTCATTCCTGTCTCTTTACTGAGGTGTCATTTGGAGACCTTGTTTCCTAAAGAGAGGCTGGATGAGAGCCCCCAGACTCTACAAAAGGCTTATGGGGTAAGGGACCTCTAAATATCTTTAGCCCAGCACCTGCTCAGAGCAGGGTTAGCCTCAACTCTAAGCCAGGGTGGATGTGTCTTTGTCTAGCCATGTCTCTTGGTGGTGGTGCCAAAAGAAAATGGGCACCAACTGAAATACTCAAAATTCCATTTAAATGTAGGAAAAAACTTTTCCAGTGCAGCAAACATGGCAACAGTTTGCTCAGAGGGGCTCTGGAGTCTCCATCCTCAGAGGTATTTGAAACCCAACTGGACAATGACCTGATCAGCCTTCTCCAGGTGACTGCTTCGAGCTAGGGATTTGAACCAGATCATCTCCAGAAGTCCCTGCCAACCTCAGTGATTTGGTGATTCTGTGATTTTCTGAAAACTGACCTCTTTATAATCTGGTGCTAAAAGTATTGGCCTACTGATAGGACAAGGGGTAATGGTTTTAAACTGAAAGAAGGTAGATACAGGTTAGATATAAAGATTAAATTCTTCACTGCGAGGGTGATGAGACACTGGCACAGGTTACCCAGAGAATTTATGAATGCTCCATGACTGGATGTGTTCAAGACCAGGCTGGATGGGGCCTTGAGCAACCTGGTCTAGTAGAAGGCGTTGCTGCCCATGGCAGGAAGACTGGAACTAGATGATCTTTAAGGTTCATCCCAACCCAAATCTATGGTTCTATGATCAGATGTGCTGGATGAGGAATAGTTCTTCTGGTTTTCAGGCATGTCAGACTGATGCTTGCAACAGTTTATGCTTTGTAAACTCTATGGAGAAATATAGACACCTCCAAAGGTAAATTTGAAACTCCCATGACTGTGCTTTTACATGGCCCAGTTTCCAGCAGCACTATTGGCTTAAGGTCATCCCTCCTTCCTTTCCTAGCTGAGAAGAAGACTATGGAAGCCATCCTCTTGTTTAAGCTGGCAGGGACTTGACTATGAACTGGCAGAGTCGAGGGACAGGCACAATATTGCCACCAAAGACTTTGCACTGTGGGACGAAGTCTTAAAGTAAATTCAACCTTGGTTTCTCCTGTGGGAACCTGTATCTCTTCAGAAGACAAATACCTGGGAGGTGGACTCGACAATCCTTACAGGTCCCTTCCAACTTGAGATATTCTATGATTCTATGATCCATGGATGGGAAAATGGTAAAAAAGGGCTGTTTGTCAGCAGGCTGGTGGGGGCTGGGACTGCTGGCTAATTGCTGCAGCTGCGTGCAATACTTCTTGTCATCATTTTAAATGAAATCTTGCCACGGACTCCACACAGCCTGATGCTGTGGTTTCCTCATGAATAACTCAGAATAATTATCAGTCTTAAACATTGACTAATCCTCATAACAACGTCTCACAACAGTGAGAAGAAAAGGAATTATCTCTGCTGCCTATATTGTTACTGAAGCAAAAAGATCAAATAGCATGTCCAAGATGAGGCATGAAATGAATGGCAGAGTGAGAAGAGTTATGGCACTTCTGGCTTCCAGATGATACTTTGCATCATATTTACGGTGTTTCCTCAGAGTTAGAAAAAAAAATAAACATTAATATGGGAGAAACAGAATCATAGAATCACAGAATGGTTTGGGTTGGAAGCGACATTAAAAATCACCTAGTTACAACCCCCCTGCCATGGACAGGGACACCTCCCACTAGACTAGGTTTCTCAAAGCCCCATGCAACCTGGCCTTGAACACATCCAGGGATGGAGCATCCAGAACCTTTCTGCAAGAACTGTAAGAACAAATGTTATTCTCAGAAGGAAGTGGGAAACGTGGAGAAGCTAGAGGAAGGGACCATCTTCTGCATTTCTGGTTTGACTCGAGGTTGGAAGTGCTGAAAATGTCACAGGTGGGTTCAGGCTGTGCCAGGATTTCCAGAAATCTGCTGCCACCTCAGGGGCTGGGATCTGAGAAGATTTTGGAAAAGAACCTGAATTATTATCGAATGATACAGCTGACATTTTAGCCATAAATGTCAAACTCACAATTTTCTGTTTCTTAATGGAGACAAGTCTCTTTCAGAGCAGATAAAACAGAGCAAATTGATAAAGAGATGGCAAATAGAGGGGGAAAGACTCTTTTGCCATCAAATGTGGTATTTCTAAAATCCCTGATTCCTGGAGCCAGGTGAGACCCTCATCTCCCATTTCTCAACATCTCACCCTGTGAACTTCTGTTTTTAAAGACAATCTTAAGAATTACATGGGAGGCACCCGAATACTCCTATCAGCAACTCATACTTTCATGAGCAAAAAAAGCCTCCAAAACACTAGTTTTTAAAGACAGTCTTCTGAGTCAGAGGGGCAAGGGTGTGAAGTTTTAGTTTCTGACAAGCTTTTGGAGAGACAGGCAGCAAGCCTGTCTGACAAGTAAGGAAGAGGAAAGGATGGAGACCTGCTCCAACATGGGGACATGGTAATGTCTCATCTGACCTAGCCAAGCTGAGCAGTACAGGAATCTGAAGGCTATCAGGGACCAAACACTAGAAGGCTGTTCCTGTCCCTTATGTCCTAACAAAGACCCTCTGGGGACATGGTCAGTACCATTCCCTAGCAGTGATTCTGATGTCAGCATATTCCATCCCCCTCGTGCAGGACCCCAGGCAGCAAGCTGGTTTTCACAGAATGGTTTGGGTTGGAAGGGGCCTTTGAACAACATCTTGTCCAACTCCGCCATGGGCAGGGACACCTTCCACTAGATCACGTTGCTCAGAGCCCCAGCCAACCTCACCTTGAACACTTCCAGGTATGGAGCATCCATTATTTCTCTGAGCAACCTGTGCCAGTGTCTCACCACCCTTACCATAAAGCATTTCTTCCTTATGTGCAACCTAAATCTACCTTCCTGTAGTTTAAAACCATTACTTCTTGTCTTATCATTACAGACCTTAGCAAAAAATCTGTCTTCATCTTTTTCACAAGCCCCTTTTAAATACTGGAAGGCCACAAGAAGTTCTCCCTGGAGCCTTCTCCAGGCTGAAGAACCCCAACTCTCTCAGCCTGGCCTCACAGCAGAGGGCTTCCAGCCCTCACATCATTGCTGTGGCCTCACTCCACCAGGTCCATGTCTCTGCTGTACTGAGGACTCCAGAGCTGCCCCAGCACTGCAGGGGGGTCTCCCCAGAGCACAGCAGAGGGGCAGAATCCCCTCCCTCGCCCTGCTGCCCACGCTGCTGGGGATGCAGCCCAGGAGGACATTGGCTTCTGGGCTGTGAGCACACGGTGCTGGCTCATCTCCAGCTTTTGTCCACGAATATCCCCAAGTCCTTCTCTGTTTTCACTTTACTTTTTTGCCAGCCTTCCCCTCCCCTCCATTCATTATTTCATCCCTTTACAGAAAATAAATCTTTTTCTCCATAGAGAAGGAAGAGGTAGAGAGACCCTACAAGGGAACATTTCTTTTTATTTAAAGCATTGTTATAGTAGTTTTTTGTTTCCAAATGGAAACGTCACTTGTGGCATGAACAAGGCCGTTGCCTATTTAAAATGCTGCCTGAGGCAAAGGTGCATTTCCAAGTGCACTTTTTACAGAGCTCCTTGAAAGCACTGGAGACGGCACCAGCTGGTACCCCCTCATCCTGGGTTTGCTTGTCATGATTAAATGTGGCAGGATGGTTTTTCCGACGATCAGGTTCCATTCAGTTGCCTGATATTTCAGAAGTACCCACACCCCCATGTGCTGCCCAGATCTGTCTATTGAAAACAGCTCAAGAGCCAATGAGCTCTTCCAAAAATGAAGTCCAGTCTACACAGATGCACTCTTGGCTTGCTTCACATTAGCAGTAAAATAAAATCCAACCCACATCTTGTTGGGTGACCGAAGAACTCAGAGTTATAAATTGCAACTCGTACATTTTTAAACACATTAATAACACTAATTCATCCTTCTGATTTCAAACTATTTGCCTTTTTCCCTTCTTGGCTTAGCAATGAATTGTTTGAGATGTCTCCTTCCTCTGCACAGACCAACAAGGTAGATGAGATGAGCCAAGAGGCAAAATTGAACCTGAGCGGATGTGGATGACATCTTGGAGCTTTTCAGCAAAAGCCAATAAATATCTAAAATATTTTGTTTTGTAATACAGAAGAGGCCTGACCAGCATCCAAAACTTCTCTGTCCAGTGTCCACAAGTAGAAATGCTAAAAAGCAATGGTGAAAAGGGAAACGTGCATCTTCTATTATGCATAGTGGCAAAGTAGGAGAGAAAATAAGAGAAGCTGAAGGCTGCAAGAGAAAATACATGATGACTGGGGAGAAGATAGAAAGGAAATGCTGCAATGGGAATGAAGGAATCCTAGCAATGGGCTGGACCTGTCACTAAATAGAGGCAGTCAGACTCTTAGAAATAGATGTTGGATGCTCTGTTTCCCTTGCATGACAATGAACAGACATTTCTATGTCATCAGCAAAAGGAGATGTTAATCCGTGATACAAGCAATCAACAGGTTTCAATCAGCAGATACCAGCTGCATGACCTGGCTGGTTTGAAATCTGCGATTGCCTGTGGAGCTCTTGAGCAGAGAGCCACAGAGGCTGCTACAAGGATTGATGCTCTTCAACATTTTCCTCAATGATCTGGAAATAAATATAAAATTATCGCTGATGTAACAGGCAATGCAAAGACAGCCAGCACAAAAAATATGATGAGTCACACAGAGCAATGTGGATCGCTTGGGGCCGTACAGCCAAAATGGATGTTCATAAAGCCAAAAGCTAAGTCAGAATCTGGGAAAACAAAGAGTGCTGTGGCCTGAGATCTGCACAGGATTTCTTGGGAAGAAGGTCTCTGAATAGGCTTTTGAGATCACCAAGAGAAGGCAAGCAGTGTGATCTTAGAATCATAGAGTCATAGAATATTTTAGGCTGGAAGGGACCTCTAGAGGTCATCTAGTCCAGCCTCCCTACACACCTACACCCTGACCCACCTAGGTCAGGTTGCTCAGAGCTTCATCAAGCCTGACCTTGAAGACTCCAGGGATGGGGCCTCCACCACCTCTCTGGGCAGCCTGTTCCAGTGCTCTATCTTCTGGGGAAAAAGGGTAGTGCCATCCTTCAAAAGACAAAAGCATTGCCGTCAAGAGAAGCTCCTAGAGATTCAGTGGAACTATTTATTTTCAGATATACTAAAGCAATGCATATTTAAGTGTGAAAGGAGAAGAGCTTAACGAGGTAAGTAGTGGCTTCCCCATCTCCTGGGGCATGACATCCAGATGAGATGCTCTCCTGGATGAGAAGGGTTAACTCAGAGTTCTGTTTAGAGGATAACTGGAAAAAAAGAGGATAGCTGGTGGAAAAGCTTTGGCCATAGAGACTGCCCAGAGAGGAATAATCTGACCACACATCACAGTGTTGGGGATCGCAGTATTCTCCTATTTCTGCAAACCCACTAACCCATTTTTATCCCTGCATGACTGGAAAGCTGAACTACAAACATGGTCGCCCACACACTGCATTTCCTCCTCATGCAACTGAGCCCCGTTGCACAAAGCAAAGGCAGGCTTGTCTTCTCTTGCCAGATAGATGATACACCTCGTACTACACATTGGGCAGGATGCAGGACCTTTGCTGCTACTAGCCCAGAATGGTGAGCTGAGGAATTAATCTGGGGCACAACTGTCTCATGCAGTCCCATCAACTGGATGGTGGTACCCATTTGCATGGAAGTATGTACCACAAAGACCCTAGCTGGGCATAAGAGCTTGCAGGATTGGAGTCTTCTGGAAGACCAGGTGGATAAGAAATTCTCTAAGACTGTTTGGGGGCGGGGATGACCTCTTGGGAGAAAATTCTTTTGCCATGGTGGCCATTACATTTACATCTAGGGGCTGTCGTTGTGAGCAATGGGGTGCTACTGTTTTGATGTCCCATTAGGGACAGTGGAAGCCACAGAGCTGCTGTATGGGATAAAACTGGTCATCTCCAGTGTCCTAGTGCTAATGGGGCCAGCTCTAGAGAGATCAGCGGATAAGCAGCAAAAACACTGAAGGAATAACAGTGACAGCATAGGCTCATAGAAGGTCTGTAGTCTCTTTCAGAGAATAACCATGTTGAACCTGTCCTCCTTTTGTGTTCTCCTAAGGCCAAGCTCAGTATATCCTTAAGAAGGAATGCATGTCTATTTTCCTGTGCTTTCAGTCAGCACCTCCTGCAGCAGAAATCTGATCAGAAGGTAACAGAACTATGGGTCGTGTTGGAGACAGAAAGAATGGTTTAGTGTATTTAAGTCCCAGAATGAGCACAGCTAGGAGCCAAGTTGCCATATAGAGCAATTTTAATGAGCTGGAAAAGGCCAGAACCTCAGGGTTCAAATTCTGTAATGGAAACACCAACTCAACCACTCACACCCCGAGTACAGTGCTCAGTTTTGGGCACCTCAAGATAAGAAAGATATCAAGGTGCTGGAGTGTGTCCAGAGAAGGGCAACGAACCTGGGGAAGGGCCTAGAGCACAAGATTTCTGAGGAGCGGCTGAGGGAACTCGGGCTATTTAGTCTGAAGAAAAGGAGGCTGAGGGGAGACCTTATTGCTCTCTACAACCACCTGAAAGGAGGTCGTAGCAAAGTGGGGGCCGGTCTGTTCTCCCAAGTGACAAGCAATAGGAAATGGCCTCAAGTTGTGCCAATGGAAGCTTTAGGTTGGATGTTAGGAAAAATTTATTCCCTGAAAGAGTTGTCAAGACCTGGAACAGGCTGCCCAGGACAGTGGTTGAATCACAATCTCTGTGGAAATGTGGTCCTGAGGGGCATGGTTTATAAGTGGACTTGGTAGAGTTAGGCTAAAGCTTGAACACAATGATCTTGAAGGTCTTTTCCAACTTAAACAATTCTATGATTCTATGCTTCTACATTGGTCAGGCCAGTAACAAGTGTCCCCTCACAGAATTGATGGTTGAATCTACAAGACTGGACACTCATGCCAGTGAAGAGATGTTTGTAAGGAGACAGGTTTTTCTCCAAAGACTTCCCTCGCTTTGCATGCATATCTGAAGATACTTCACTGCAGGAGAAAGCTGGGGAGACTCCTTCAACCATGCACAACATGAAATGACTTCAAAATCTGAAGCGTGCAAGTGAGATACTCAAATGCTGTAGATGAGCAGAGCTCTGCTGAAGTTCAGAGGAGTATGGGCAAGGAACTTCTTCCCTCATGCTCTCAATTCAAAATCCGTCTAGCTATGCCTAGTATAAGGAAATTCATAGGCATATAAACAAGAGCAGAGTTCATTATTTTCCTCCACTGGAAATTTAACATCCTATATTTCTTCTGTTTTTAAATAAAGGGCATTAGAGGTTTCAGGCAGTTAGAAATCCTGCAGTGAATAACTGAATTTTCGATGCTAGGGGAGAAGATACTGCTCCTACTGTGCATTATATCTCCCTTAAAGATTGATGTCTGGTATTCAGAGTAAATTGGGGGAAAATCTGGGGACAGTCTAGAAGGACTCTGGGGACACCTTCCTGGGGCCTTTCAGCACTTAAAGGGACCTGTCAGAAAGATGGGGAGAGACTTTTTAGCAGGGCTTGTTGTGACAGGATAAGGGGTGATGGTTTGAAACTAAAAGAAGGGCAATTCAGACTAGAGATAAAGAAGATATTTTTAATGGTAAAGGTGGTGAGATACTGGCCCAGGTTGCCCAGAGAGGTGGTAGATGCCCCATCCCTGGCAACATTCCAGGTGAGGTTGGCTGAGGCTCTGAGCAACCTGCTCTGGTTGAAGATGTCCCTGTTCAGTGTGGGGGGGGTTGGACCAGGTGACCTTGAAAGGTCCCTTCCAACCAATATAATTCTATGATTCTAAAAGGAATATTTCAAGAACAGCCTATCATGAGGGAAGTGGCTTTCCAACTTCTATCCTAAAACATTTAAACATAGTCTTTTAAAATAAAAAGCCTATTCTAATTAAACTTAGAGCACGTATTTTCATGTCCGTAAAATTTGTGAAGTCTTCTAAGGTTCTCACTCCAAAGTCTGTCTGGAAAAAGTGGTGGACACTGTGGAGAGAGTGGGTAGATGAAGAGCACCAACTTCTCCCCAAAACTCTTAGTGATGCACTGTAGCACATCTTCAGTTTAACCTTTCATTTGCACTTCTCACTGGGAAATCCAGCTCATCTTTTCCGTTATGGCATGCAAATTAAGTCAAATGAAAGTGTCCTTGAAGTAATTATGAATAATATGCATGTATCTAGACAGAAGCAGGAAATCCATTAGTCACCCATTTCTGAGCTGCTGGGATGCTTTCAGGAGGGAGAAAACTGCGCATTTCTGAAGACAGCGCTTGGAAATTCTTGAGGGAGGATTAATGTTAGACTGAGATTTGGAGATGTGCTACAGCTGCACTATAGCAACTTGGGAAAGCAATTAAATTATTTCTGCTTTGGTTTTCTATTTGCAAACAAGCAGATAATACAGTGCTACATGAACAGCTTCAGTCCTGGCATCGTTTGGGGCTGGTGGGTGCACGTATTAAATTTAGGTGTAATGAATCCACACTTTGCAAGGGTTTTTATTCTATTTTCGTGGAGTCATTGATGCAATGTAATTTTCACGTAAGATGTAACCAGACTTCTGTGTATGCTTCTCTGGGGCAGAGGATGCCAACACTGGAGATTCAACTCCCTGGACATCAGGCATCTAAATATAAATTTGAAAATTTGAGATGGTCATCTCTGGCTCGACTCTCTGGAATGTGATTCGTCCAAGCTGTTCTTACCATTTCCCCTAGAAGGTGTTATCTCCTGGAAGTGTCGATCTCTCCTTTGGCTATTAAGGTGACTGGAGTGAACATCTCAGATGGTAAGGGCCTGTATGCTTGGATAAATCCTTCCTTGCAATTTCAGGCCTTCTGTCCTTCCCTTCTGCTGCCTGTCTCCCACGTCACGGCCTGGACCAGTGCCTAGCCCTTCTAGGCTGTCTGTCTCTCTTTCCACCTCCTTCTAGGGGAAAGCCGGACCAGTCATCCTTTCTGCATGTGTCTAGTCACACTAATTCCAAGTGAGGTTCAATAGAGGCATTTGTTGTAAACCTAGAAGAAGAATCTGAATAAAACATGGCTTTTGGTGATGCTTTCACCTCCTGGTTGCATCTCCTTGTGCATGGGGGATGGAGACCAAAGCCCATTCATAAGTGGGGAAATATGGTATAGAGTTAGTGTGGATGGGAAAAGGCCATTTAAACACTTCTCTGAGGACCATTCTCAAAGCTTATTTAGAAGCTTACATGTCCCAGAAAATAGTGGGATCAACACTCAAAGACCAATGGAGATCTTAACCTTGTTCATATGACTTTGGCCCAGAAAAGACAATTAATAGAATCATAGAATCTTAGAATGGTTTGGGTTGGAATGGGCCTTAAAGATCATGTAGTTCTGACCCCCCTGCCATGGCAGAGACACCTCCCACACACACAAGGGGCACAAGGCCCTATCCAACCTGGTCTTGAACACATCCAGTGAGGGAGCATCCACAACTTCCCTGCGCAACCTGTGCCAGTGTCTCATCACCCTACAGTGAAGAGCTTCCTTACATCTAGTCTAAACCTACCCTCTTCCATGTCATACACATCTCCTATGAAACCCCATAAGGATTGTTCCCATTAAGCCAGATTTCTGGAGAACCTCCTTCTGCTCCTAAAATGCACACAGCCGAGCCATCCTGCCACAAGCTTTGTTAGAATTTTATTAGCTTGCCTTGTTCTGAGAAACTTTCTGGTTTTTTTAACTGCTTTGGGTATTGTTCAGTGGGTTGAATAGTTGGGTTTTGATATTTCTTCCAGATACGAATGAATAACTGAGTCCTTCTTCTATCATGGTGGTAACTGCTGTGGGACAATTACGGATATCATCAGTGCCCTGTGCAATATGTTCATGCTTAATACCAAAATAGTTCACCCTTCAAAAACCTGCTGTTCTGGGAGTTGTGATTGTGTAGTTTGATAAATATATATTCATCATTCTTCCTGAGGAAATATAAACAAGGAATAGTTAATCAGAAATGAGCTACATAGAGAACAGAGGAAAATCAATTACATTTTCTCAAGCTGCTTTATTTAATGAATTCTATGAAGATTTATATGTTCAACATGATAAATACTGAAGAACTAGGCAAAAAAAAAAAAAAAAAGAGTAATTCATTTTATATTTACTTCCATGCAAAAATATTCCTTTATGTTTTTCTCCTAGGGCAATTTAGGAAATTATTTTTAAAGGAGCATTTATTTTTGCAGTTGCTGGACTTGGTTAAATTAGTAAATATCTCTGCTTCCATTGGTTTTAAAAAAATGTGATTATAGAGAAAAGCTTAAAGAGATGACTGGAGAATGAAGGATGAAAACACAAAAAATAATCCAATTTCAGCTTTAATTTAATTATTTTTAATAACTTGTGAGCTCTGGGTGCATGAGATAAAATGTTTAAATTCTCGGGGATTTGGTACTTCTTTGAATGAAACCCTCCTGAGGAATAGACTGCAACTGCCGAGCCTGAATCCAAGGCAACGGTATTCCATGGGTCGGGATCACTGGGATCTGTCAGTTTGGTTGTGCTGGATGTCAGGAAGGAACACACTGTTTCCTTTGGGTCCTACATTTCATATCCCTAGGTCCTCTGCTATAAGTTGTCTGCATTCCTCCAAAGACAAGGCTCAAAGCAATGTCATGGTGCTTTTTGACACCAGGATTTGGCCCTCACATTTTCCTGTCACATCATCTGAAAATTAAGAGGGTGTTGGTAGTATCTTATAATGGTTGTGCCTATTAAAATACTGCATAAGTGCATTTGACTCCTTTATTAACTCATCCTGGGACACTGCAAGGGTCTGGACTAACAGCCTCAACTCAATTTGGTACATCAGTTTTGAACCCGTGAAAATATCCTCCCAAACACATGTTCCTCTTCCAATAAAAGATTACACAGCTACAAACCTTCCCTCATAGGTACCCCTAGATCACCAGGACTGCAGCAGCTCTCCCACCATCATGAATTCATGATGTGATGAGGGTAGTAAACCTCATTTACACCTTGTGATCCATTTGGGACCACAGTGGGGAAATTTGCAGCTCAGGGAAGGTAAGTAATGGAGTGGTTTTGGCATCCCAAGATGTGTGAATACGATGTTACGGGAAGGATATTGTGGGTCTTGCTATTTTTGGTGGTTCACCTCCATGCAGAGCTCTGAGCAAAAGGCCACCAGGGCATCATGATGGTTCATGTGACTCCTGATGTTTTGCACTATAGGCAAAGGAAAGGCAGATCCATGCCTTTCTCTTTTGAGCCTGACCCCAAACAATAGCATCTCCTGAGCAATTTCAGCTCTCTCCTTCCCCTGAAACTTGTGGCTTGTCTTGCACCAAAATACCATTTGGGGATAGTACCTTCCAGCCCCTTTCTGTCCCATTACCTCAACATGGAAAAGCCATTTCAGGATGGTGATTTCATTATACATCATTGATGGGGGATAAATTATTAACGCAGATTCATAAAAAATGAAAGACATTTTACACAGAGAAGGAGTCCTGACAGTAACCTAGATATGTCACAAAAACTGATTGCCACCAAATAGGAAAACCTGGGCCTTGCCAGAGCAAAGAGGGGTAAACTATGAAAGATGCATGAGGCTAGAAGGAGAAATGAAGTGAGTGGAATGACAGAGTGGGAGATAAACACATCAAGGTAAAGGAAACAAAAGAGAAAAGACACTGGAGGAAAGGGGGTGTGAATAGAGGTGAAATAATTCAGGTTGGGATTTTTAAGCACCTTGAAGAAACAAGGCAGCATAAGTCATCTAGGAATCATTTGGGAGGGGGGGGAACAACCAAACCAGCACACTATTCATAGCATTAGAAAGAGTTGTTGGATTTTCTGTGTCATTTGGACAGACCTTGGCTGGTGTAAATCAGTAAGGGGTCAATCATGTTGAGGGTATTTACACCCTTCTGAGGATGTGGCCCATAAATCAGAAGAGCAAATCCAACAGATGCAATTCCAGCAGTTTTGGCCACTTTACACCACAGATGTTGTTGGCCTTAAATCCTAACTGAATTATCCTTCAGTTCTGCCCTGATGGTTGATGGATCTGTCTGGAAGCTCACCCCAGCCACAGAGCTCCTTCACTCACTGACTTATTAAATGGAAATAATCCATTGGATAAGGAGTTTTGCAGCATTAATCCATGTTAATGCTGCCAGTGCTGCTGGCGGGCAAAGCATCTCCTATGAACTTTACATGTCTCCTCAGCCCTGGGCATGCATTTCCATGAAAATCAGTGAAAGTCTTCAAATCTGTGAAGCCTGGGGACTACAAAGAGTGAAATCCAGCCTGAAACACACTCCTAAACACTTTCCTCTTCCATTATTGCTGCTCCTCTTCTCTGGGGAAAACATTCCAGAGATGTAGTGAGGTAATTCTGCCTCCCAGCCCCACTCTCATGAGACCCCACCTGGAGCACTGTGTCCAGCTCTGGAGCCCCCAGCACAAGAAGGACATGGACCTCTTGGAGGGGGTCCAGAGGAGGGCTACAAAGATGATCAGAGGGCTGGAACATCTCTCCTGCAATGATAGGCTAAGAGAGATGGGCTTGTTCAGCCTGGAGAATAGAAGGCTCAGGGGAGACCTCATTGCATCCTTTCAGTATCTGAAGGGGGCCTACAAGAAGACTGGGGAGAGGCTTTTTACAACAGCCTGTAGTGATAGGACAAGGGGTAATGGTTTGAAACTGGAAGAGAGGAGGTTTAGATTGGAAATTAGAAGGAAATTCTTCCCTTTGAAGTTGGTGGGACACTAGCACAGGTTGCCCAGGGGATCTGTGGATGCTCCATCCCTGGAGGTGTTCAAGGCCAGGTTAGACAGGGCCTTGAGCAACCTAATCTAGTGGGAGGCATCACTGACCATGGCAGAGGGGTTGGAACTAGATGATCTTTGAGGTCGCTTCCAACCCAAACCATTGTATGATTCTATGATCCTCCCTGGACCAACTTTATTATCCAGTTCCTGGAGGGGGGAACAGAAAACTTTGCCTCCTGTGTCTATGTCCCTCTATTGCATTTAGTTACTGATCTGGAAATATTATTCCTTTTCTTTCACAGAATTACAGAATCACAGAATGGTAGGGTTGGAAGGGACCTCTGGAGATCATCTAGTCCAACCCCCCTGCCAGAGCAGGGCCACTTAGAGCAGGTTACACAGGAAGGCATCCAGGTGTGTTTTGAATATCTCCAGAGACAAAGACTCCACCACCTCTCCGGGCAGCATGTTCCAGTGCTCTGCCACCCTCAAAGTAAAGAAGTTCTTCCTCATGTTTAGATCGAACTTCCTGAGCTCAAGTTTATTTCCATTCTCTCTTGTCCTGTCACTGGGCACCACAGAAAAAAGACTGGCCCCATCCTCTCGACAAGTATATATTAATAAGTATTTATACGTCTTCTCCAGACTAAACAGACCCAAGTCCCTCAGCCTTTCCTCATAAGGGAGATATTCCAGTCCCCTAATCATCTTAGTAGCCCTTCTCTGCATCCTCTCCAGCAGCTCCCTGTCTCTCTTGAATCGGGGAGCCCGGAACTGGACACAGTACTCCCTTGCTCTAATTTCTGATTTCCTGTGTCGCTCCTATTTTAGCCTTGGCTTTGCTTGCTTGGAGGATTCCTTCCTCTCCCCCAGCCTTACCACTGCTGACACAAAGCACAGCCAAGGTTGTAAGGATGTACCAAGTGCGCTACAGATAAAAGCAGTCATGCAAAATTCAGCTGCATTGAATTAGTCTTGCTGGTGGGAGGATAATTCCTATTAATCACATCTATTACAGTAATACCTCAGGATAAACTAAAGACAGGCAGAGCAGTGAATAGCGCAAAAGGAGGGAAATTCCCAGACATTAATACTTTGCAGTCTAAAAAGACAAGCATAGCAGGAAATTATATACAATATGTCTGGTGGGCAATACGACAGCTGGTAACAATTATTTTTTAGAGTAGGAGGAACCTGAGTAGGACATATTATGTATGGGAAGAAAAGCTAAATGGAAAGAATCATAGAATCACGGAATGGTTTGGTTGGAAGGGACATTTCAAGGTCACCTAGTCCAACTCCCCTGCAGTAAGCAGGGACATCTGCAACTAGAGCAGGTTGCTCTGAGCTCCCTTAAAGATAAGTGGAAGGACGCAAGAGTCTGAGGATAGCAGTTGACACCAGCAATGGAGAACAGAATCTGTCAGGATACTGAAACTGTTATTTTTTCTTAATAAACAGCAAATATTCCAGCTTGTGGCAACGTGAAAAATTAGGGGTTAGAAGGGGGAGATGCTGAGAAATCAGAACATTACTTTAATGGTTGGACTTGATGATCTTAAAGGTCTTTTCCAACCTACACAATTTTATGATTTCTAGATTAAATGGGATTTGAATTCCTTTTAGTTTGGTTGGTCTGAAATATTGCACTGGAGTAAAACCTCCTACAGGCCACCAATATCTGGTGCCGGAGCTTTGGACTGTGCTCCTTTCTAATCATTGTGCATTTGCGGCGATTATACACAAGAAAAGTTAATTACTTCATCATGTGTAACAAGGACCCTTCAGCTACTGAGCAAGGAACACACTCAGTGCAATTATTCACAGGCATGTAATCTACTTCCCTTTGTATTGAATATTTCATTAGATACTATTCACATCTTCTCCGAGGTGCTTTGCAATGGTTCAGTGATTGGATTTACTCTCATTTCTTCTTGGCTTTCACAAATGCTGCCGCTAGAGATATTCCTCTGTATTTTATGCTTTCAGCAAGGAGGCTCGTTCCAGCCTTCCTGTTTCCAAAGAGAACTCACCACAGTGTGAACATAAAATTTGGAAGGGACCTTTCAAGGTCATCTGGTCCAACTCCCTCTGCTGTGGGTAGGAATATCTTGGTCTGGATCAGGTTGCTCAGAGACCTATCCAATCTGACCTGGAATGGTTCCAGGGTTGTGGTTTCTACCACCTCTCTGGGCAACCTGGGGCAGTGTTTCACCACCCTCAGTGTAAAAAATGTCTTCCCTCTAGACCTACAATTTTTTAGTTTAAATCCATCACCTCTTGTGTCCTATCGCTATAGGCCCTACTAAGAAGTCTGTTCCCATCTTTCTGATATGCCCCCTTTAAGTATTGAAAGGCTTCAAGAAGATCTCTCTGGAGCCTTCTCCAGGCTGAACAAGCCCAACTCTCCCAGCCTGGCCTCACAGCCTGGCCTCACGTCGTTGTAGTCTCCTCTGGCCCCACTCCAACAGGTCCATGTCTCTCTTGTGCTGAGGACTCCAGAGCTGCACCCCAGCACTGCAGAGGGTCTCCCCAAAGCAGAGCAGAGGGGCAGAATCATCTCCCTTGACAGCAGGATCTTGAAGCAATTTTAGGTTCCTGTTTTGCCTTCAAGGTGCCTTGGGTGGGTCTCTGTGTTTTTGTCTCATGTCTGTACAGCTCTTGGCACCCTTGGGGTTTTGGCCATCACAGGGTTCCTTAGCAGGGATACAATATGAATAGCAAATAGCAGCAGTATCAAAGGGTCTCCGCAAGTGCAGGAGATTGGATTTCCTAAAACATTGACTCCTTTTAAAGTTGGTCCAGCCATGGCTGGAATCACTCTTGATTTGCTCCTCCAGAGAACAGGGGTCTGTATAGGAGGACTACTTATATAGGAGGAGGGGTATAGACTTGCATTTTCACTTTGAAATACTTGAACAACTTCTCCAAGCCCAAGGCAGTTTCCTTCTCAACTAGACCCAGCAAACTAGATCCTCTGGTTTTTGAGGGCTTTGGGGCTGCCATGCTCTGTGGAAGCTGCCCAGCTCTGCCCACTTCCGATGAAGTAGCTGCCTTGAACAATTGATTTGGGAAGTTAAAATTCAGTGCTTGCAGAATGTAAAGCAAATCACAGCTTTAAGTGTTATAACACTTCTGTCCAAACCTACAGGTAGGTTGCCAAGATGCTCCATCCCTGGAAGTGTTCAAGGCCAGGTTGGATGGGGCCTTGAGCAACCTGGTCTAGTGGGAGATGTCCCTGCCATGGCAGGGAGGTTGGAACTGGGTGATCTTTGAGGTCCCTTCCAACTGAAACCATTCTATGGTTCTACAGGTATTTATTGGAATATGGTGGGCCAGTTCCTGGCTGGAACTGCAGCCTGGGTACTTCAGGCACTTTGCCATCTATAGGGGACAGGCTGTAGGGCCGGACTCCATCTCCCACCATGGTGCTGTATATGTCTTATGAACATATGGAGCCTCACCCAGAAAAGACAGGCATGCAGAGCAACCAGACCTGCTAATCTCATGAACGAGTTGCATTCCTCCTACATTTTCAGCTCATACTTGACAATTTTTCAAATGAAACAATTTTTGAAAGAATGGTGAGAAAAAAACCCCACTAATTTGCCAGCAAATTTTTGGCGTCTTGTCCAGCATTTGCTCTAAATGGTAAACTGAACAAATAGAATCTTAACAGCCTCAGAAGGTCTGAGATGTTCTGGGCTGAAACACAATGACAAGGGGAATCGACCAGATGTTGCACAAAGTGTGCTTCACCTGGTGACATCTAAATGCAAGTTCCTGATAGTGGTTAAGAATTTACAGTGCATTAAATCTTCCAAGGATTTTTGAAGTGTTGCTGATGCTATCAACTAGGCTTCCAGGATAATCACTGAAATCCAATATGAAAATTTCATGAGTTATGGGAGTGAACCTGATCTCTCTCTTGTCCTTGTAAACTAGAGACACAGTTGAGACCAGTGCTGTTCCACAGCTATGAATAAAGGGAGAATTGGACCCGTTTTTCTTTCTCTGACTTTACTGAATGCAAATCAAGGCACAGACATGCTAACTGCATCACACAGCTCCTGGTGACAGTAACTTCTCAGTGCTTGAGAGACAAGAGAAACTGTCACTCAACTCTGATCATCAGCTTTATTGTATGCCAGCCAGACGATACATATTTCATGCAGACTATACGTTTCCTCCACCCGCTGTGCAGAAGAAAGTGCTCGACTTCATGTGCGTTGGTCCTGCACTAAGGTACTTGGTTCTTGGTCTGTAGCACCAGTGTTTTTTTCAGGGGTCCTGCAAACAGAGAAAGAACATCATTGCAGAGCTGTCAGAGCAATCGGCTGGAGCATGACAACAAAAGGCCACCCCCAAGTTGGAATTTGCCCTGTGATAAGTGGCTCTGCAGAGCAGTCTCCAGGTATCCCGCACGTGTTTGGTATGTCCTCAGGCTGGTTGGTGAGCCTGGTCCTAGTCCAGAACCCATGGATGTCCACAAGATTAGGAGGGCTGTAGCTTTTGACTTTTTGAACAGCCCCTGGTTCAGCTGGGAGCAGGATCAGGCCCACCCATCAGCTATGAAAAATGCTTGCCAATTGATTATAACCTGCATCGAATGAGCACCTCACTGTAAAATTGTCTCACAAAGAAGCAGTTTGTGTCCCTCGAGGAGGATGGTGAAAGCCCTACAATGCAGGGGAGCTGAGCTCTTGTGCTCCTCAGGAAGCACCTGGTGCCTGCTAAAACAATCGACAGGAAAGCAAGGCCAGGTAACATACATTAATCCCCATCTGAGAGCACCCCTTCTCAATGCCCCCAGGAGACACCAGGATGTGATGGTGGCACCAAGGTGTTGGATGCCTGCTAGGATGAGCTCTCAGTCCAGCTCTGTACCTGGGGTAGTCTTGGGATGGGAGCATAAAAGATCAAAGCCTGGGAGTTAGTGTAGATGCTGCCAGGAGCTCCGAATGGATGCTGGAGGGAAGGCCGGGTCTTGTTGAAGTACAGAAGGAGAGATGGGGAAGGAAAGACCTGTTGGGAATAAGGGAATCCATCTTCATTAGGAGAGAGGAAGACAAGGAGGATCTCTAGGGATGGGGAGAGAAGAAGCTGAAGAAAGCACACGGAGAGGCAGGAGAAGCCTGCTCAGCTTTACGATGGGCAGCTTTGCATGGCGGTTGCACTAAGGGACTGTGGAGATCCCCCTTCGTCCCCAAGCCTGGCGTTGGCTTTGTGTAGGGAATGGTTCCAGCCTGCAGGTTAAAGGAGGCTGACACCACGGCCAGGAGAACAGGTGCTAGTTACCATCTATGATAAGCCATAGATGATCATAGAACCATAGGTGATTCTGTGATCTTCTTGACCCATGAAACCAGTCCAACCCGGACACGTGAGTCTAACCATCCCTGCACGAGAGGCTCATGTGGAGAGCTCTGGGAGGACAGCTCTCACTCAAATCCTCACCCTCCTCATGCCCTTTGTGCTTACAGTGAAGAGACATTTACTGGCTGTTGGTCAAGATCGATAAGGCCTTTCCCCAGTGTCCCCAGTGGAGGAAAACTGCCGAGTCCTTCCAACTTACCAGTTCCTTTGGCAATGAGGTGAGCCCAGCACCATAAACCAAAGGACTGGGGGAAAATGCACGGCAGCTCCTCTTTGGAAAGATGCCCCACTGCCAGGACAGACAGTGCTGATGCACAGACATCTGCTAGGACAGGACCCATTGACTGGTCTCTGGAGAAGGCTGGAGATGCCTGCAAATCCTTGCCAGAGGAAAGCATGCCCAAGGGCACTTGCATGTCCAAACTGAGCAGGTTGAAAGCTGCCAGCAGCTACTCCAGATGCCAAACCACCCATTCCAAGCACATCTTCCTATCTGCTCCAGTAAGGGAGGATACAGTAACTATGGTGCCTGAGCTCAGGTCTTCCTGTGCCAGTGCATATGTGATGATCCAGGTTGTAGGTGGGTCAACCATACCCATTAAGTCCCACCGCTTCCTTGGTGGCCAGCTCTGCTCTTGCTGCTTCCCTGCATTTCAGAATAGAGCTTGAAAGCCAAAAGTCATCTCTCCCTGGAGCAATATCAACTGTTTGAAATCACCCTCCATCAATACTTCCCTTAGCCCCTCCTAGAGTCACCAGGGGAACTCACTCTTCTCCATAGCCTTGGTGTGGCACCTCTCTGTTGAGGCAGACAAGAAAGCTGGTGCACGCAGTGCATATTTGTGTGGTGGATACGACTTCATCTTGATCAGTTGGCTCTTTTCTCATGAGTGCGTGCACCTCCTTCAAGGAGGCTGTGTCCAATTCCCATTCCCATCCCCATCCACTGGCTTCCTCTTTGTTTGCATTGAATACTGATAATTGCGTGATTGTCCTTCCCAGTAAAGCTCACTCCAAACCTGTTTTAAATTGGAAGGAGTGTGAAGGGGAGGTAATGGCATTATTTTCCCCCTAGGAGTTAGTATCCAAGGACAACACAGCATTGAAGAGCCCCTGACCAGGAGAACAACCCTGACTGCTGTCTGCAGGGCTGCACAGCGAGGTCTGATCTGGGGAAGAAAGAGCTGGGAGGGTGCAAATTGGAGGGTTGAAAGGAAAGCCTGATCCTGAAATGTAACAAGTGCTAATAACACAAGCAGCAACATTCACAAATGACCTTTGTCTTAGCCAAGCGAGGAAAGAGTTTGGAGATCTTTGTCCTCACGAGGGCTGCCAGTGGCAAACTGTTGGGTTAATTATGTGATGTGACAAGGTGAGAAATGCAGAAGAGATGAATTGAAGGTGACAGATCATTGCTTGGGTTACATCTGAGAGAGAGAGGCAGAAGGAGTATGAAATTCAGCAGGGGTTCGTTCTCCAGAGGCAGAATATGGTGTCTGGAATAATGGATGACCACCATGAGCACACATAACACAGTCTCCTCTTCACTGGTCCTCGTGTAACAGCAAGGAGCTGGGATATTGTGACGTGGGGTTTAAACTTGCCTCTGACGGTGATGGGCTCTAGCAACGTTATCCCTTTCTTCATAGATGTGGAGGGCCTGCTCACAGCTCATCCCTGTTCCTCTATAGATTCAGGTCTTGATGTTCTGGTGGCCTCATACCAAAAAGAGCTGATGATGTTTATCCTCTTCTGCAAAATTACCTTCATTCAAAGCAGTTTAACTATTTGGGAGTTGTTATGAATCCATATAGACAGATCAAACTCTGGGTACATAGAAAATTAAAAGTTGCCTTCAAGAGCAACTGGAAGCAGCAGGAATCTTTTACTGGTGGCTCAGAAACAGCAAAACAGCCCCAGGCACATATGGCTGTGAAGTTTGGTGCTGAAAGGGGATTTTTTAAGAACCATGAGACAACTTTCCTTTCCTTCCCTTCCCAGAGAATGCTGGTGAGGAGATGGCTTTTCTCTGTGGGGGAACGAATCTTTTGGATAGAGCCTCACCCAGGAGGACATTGGCAGGTTCATGTTCCTCAGAAGATACAAACTCATTGATTCCTGGGCAAATGCAGTTAACAATTAGGTTATAGGATATGGGGAGTCACTTTTCTCTTCTGAATGCTTTATTGCCCTTTGTGCACTGCAGTTTGCTGTGATAACAGTGACAAAAATACAAATTGTCTTTGTCCTCAAATCGTCTTTGCCGCACTACTTAATAAGTGCTCTCATCTACATACCTGGGAAGAGGCAACAGCATCAAACACTGGAAGTTACAGCAGGGAAATGAAGAATTTCAGCCTAGGTCTGTATCGAAGCAAGCAGAGGTTGGGTGGGCCCTGGAAATGTGCACCAGTTTGGGGTCAGCAAGGGCTACGGGAGAAGGAAGCATCTGGTTGCGAAATCTGACCTGATGTAGATGTGAGGTGAGCAGCAAGGAGCCTGGCACTTCAGAGTTTAAACAAATGTCCACCTGCAAAGCAGCAGATATACAAGCTCTTGCAAAGCTCAGCTAGCAGAAATTTAGATGTTAGAAGGCTTCAATATACCTCCAAGGTCAGCTAGGGACTTCAGTGGCATGCAGGAATCTTACAGTCATGGAATGGTTTGGGTTGAAAGGGACCTTAAAGATCATCTAGTTTCAACCCCCCTGCCATGGGCAGGGACACCTCTCACTAGACCAGGTTGTTCAAGGCACCATCCAACCTGGCCTTGAATACTTCCCATTATGGGGCATCCACAACTTCTCTGGGCAACCTCTTACAGTGTCTCACCAACCTCACAATAAAGAATTTCTTCCTAATGGCTAACCTAAATCTCTGCTCTTTCAGTTTAAAACCATTACCCCTTGTCCTGTCACTATGCTCCCTGATGAAAAGTCCCTCCCCATCTTTCTTACAGGCTCCCTTAAAGTACTTGAAGGCTGCAAAAAGATCTCACTGGCTTCTCCAGGCTGAACAACCAGGCTCTTCCTGCTCTTCTCCAGGCCGAACAACCCTAACTTTCTCAGCCTGTCCTTACAGGGCAGGCTTGTCCTAAATACTATTCAGTCCCTAAAACTGTGGAGCTGAAATTTTGGTTGCTGGTTTAGGCTGTTCTAGAGATTTTTCACTCCTGGAGTCCAGAGTTTGGAGGTGGAGACAGCAGCACTGTGAAAGCCCTACAGGTGGGAGAAGGTCATCATGACATATAAGAAAGGATGCAGGGAATTACTTACACCAAGGGATCCTCTTTCCCACTGCCTCTTTTAGTATCTACACTGAAATCCTCACAGGCTGGAGATGTCAAGCAAAACCCAGCTGCAGGTCTCGCTTGCCCTAGATGAAATCTCCAAGTTCCTCACCGAGGATTGGACCTCCCCACACATTCCATCTCCTCCAACTCTTGCATAGCACCACTGAAGGAAGTCCAAGGGACTGAGCACTGCTTGATCCTTCTCTCATCCATGTCCAGCAACCAGCTTCAGTTTGGCCTTGAGTTAGGTCTTCAAACCTAATTTCTGCAGATGGTCCATGAAACCAGGTGGATAGCCATTCAGCGAGGTCAGCTGCTCACTCAGCATGACAAGGAGTCTCCTCTGCTTTCTGGCAGGGTGGTGCCACACCACCGCCAGTGAGGGTCACAGTAAGGGCAGAGGAACTGAACTGTTCCTGTAAGTTTCCATGTGTGAATGGAGCACCTGGGAAGAAGCACTATCTCCATGTGCACCAATAGCTCCAGCCAGCACAGACCAAACTAGCACTTTCAGGCAATAAATTAGGACAAGGAGGCACCAAGGAGACACCTGGGACTTAGCCACAACTGGGTCTCTGCTGTACTCACAAGTTGAAGGGAACACAAGCAGGTCTAGTCATAGCCTGGAACAGAGGAAGCAGATGTTCAGGGCACCTTCTGAACCACAAGAAGCCTCCTGGGCATGCATCTCTGAAACATGTCCTGCTGCTAGGTCAGCTTCTGCTTCTTCCCCTGAGAGGTGCATCTGCTTGGATTTCCACTGACACACTTCTGCCCACTGTTTTCTGTATCACACTGGGAAATCCAGTTTCTTTACCGTCATCTGCTTCTGCTCTGGGCTACAAGATTTCTCCTTCATTCTCCTCAGTTGCTGGGTTTGTTGAGCCACCTGCCAGCCCAGGACATCTCTGCTTGAAGCCGGAGAAAAGCCAAGCTCTTTATCAGATGCACCAGAATTGCAAAGGACAGAAGGTCATGCAGCTCGGAATACGCTGAGCTCCTACGTAGACAACAAAGCTTGTCTCTGAGGCTGTAAAAAAAAGACAGGTACTGGGGAACAAAACCACGAACAGAGTCATCCCAAAAGACTACGGATAGAGCTGCGGCACCAAGACTGACTGCTGAACAGGCCACAAGGACAGACACACAGTTGCAGAAACATCTACTGAAGCCACACCAAGAAACGTGAGAAAGGGCAGTTGGTAGGTGAGGTATAATTTATTCCAAGCAGTGAGTGTTATCACACAGTACAGGCAAAGAAGAAGGTTTTACAGCCCAAGAGAGACAGGACACAAGACAGTAACTTGGGGGGGATGGGAAGGAGATGGTCCCTGGTAAAGCTGGGTATTTAGGATGACATGGGGTGGAAAGGTGCTGGAGGGGGAGAGATGGGAGAAAGCAAAGGGTTGGAGGGACAGCTGTGGGACAGACATAGAAAAGCTGGCAGGGAAGATGGAGGAGAAATGGTTTTGAAAGCAAGAAGGAATAGCGGCATGGTGGGCAGACAGGGTTCTGATGGGGTGGTGAGGGCACTGAAGGCTGCATGGGAAGGAGCCAACAGGGACACAGAAGTCTCATCAGTGATGAGACTTGGGGAGAGGGAAGGAAGCAGGGGCAAGGATGTCCACTGCCCTGTAACTCCACAGCACTATGTTTCATTAAATTAAACGTGCTTTGCTGACTTGTGTCCTCTCTGATAAATCTCTAGGCTCCAAACAAGGTGGCCACCGCTAAACTAGTCCTCAGTTGGGTAACAAATCCTGAACCAGGCCAAGGAGTGAGTCCAATGACCACGGACTACTCTCAGGATTTCCCTATCTTGACCATCAGGTACTGACACCACCAAGTGCTCCTGGGTGCTGTTTAACTGATGAGGACAGACCCATCTGCCACAGCCATCGCGTGCTC
Organism: Eurystomus gularis; assembly: GCA_013400335.1. NCBI lineage: Eukaryota > Metazoa > Chordata > Aves > Coraciiformes > Coraciidae > Eurystomus > Eurystomus gularis. The sequence continues at coordinate 12,033 of VZZY01011837.1, read as the reverse complement.
AGATCCCCTGCACCATGCACCATGGAGGGTGCTCCTCACCCTCTGCTGTGACCCAGCTCTCCAGACCTCTCTCAGAGTCAGGCAGGGTGCACAGGTCTCTAGCTCCCCTAGGAGAAATAAGACCTAGCTTTGCTCAGAGGCTTGTGGTTGTTGCACGTCTCAGGCTAGGGTAGGGTGGGAGATGGGCAGGTGACGACTATGGGGCTTCAGAAATGTTTGCCCCTTTCCATCTCTCACATCATTGAACTGCCGGCATCGAAGGAAAGGTTTTTCCTCCTCAGTGTTCTCATGTATCACAAGATCTGCCACTACTCCTCATCCATCAATTTTCTGGCAGCTGGTCCTTGCTGTTGGTTTCCGTGGAGCAGACTCCTTGCAGGGAAAGCTGGTGTTTCAGAAAGCACAGACATCTTCAATCCATTAGCAGACTTTCCTTTTATCCTTGGGCTCACATCTCCTCTGCATGACAGTCAAGCTTAGGGAGCTGTATCCAAGGCACCCTGCAACAGAAGTTAAGACTGTTTACAAGCAATCCATAGTTCATGATAAACCACCAAGTCCCAAAGTACTCAGAGCTGTGTTAGCCCTCATCACAGACCTCTGAGCTTTTGAGTAGACCCAGTGGCATTAGTGGAATTGCTCCCAACCCAGAAAGCTCACATGAATAAGGGTAAATGGAAGCAGGTTGTTAAACCCCAACTGGATCAAACTTACCATGACACTGTTGAGAACAAGGAGAGCTGAAGCCCATGTCTGAACACCACAGTATATTTCCAACTGTGCAAAAGATACGGTTCTTAGTGCTGAACACAGCCATGTCATCACGTTCATACTAGGGAATTTCTTCATCCTGTACAGCTCCTCTTCTTTATTTAATGTTGCTGTTGGGGGTGGTGGTTATTCCTTGGATGTTGGGAGGTACCAGCTATGACAGAGATCTTCCTAAGAAGTCCCTTCCCCTCCTGCACTGGCACATCTCTAAACCCTAAATCCAAAGAATATTGTGACACAAGAAGCTGCATTTGTATAAGGACTGACATGTCAGCTGATGAAATATCCATACTCATCATTTGACTTTGCTTTACCAGTCAGGGATGCAATAATGACAATGGAGGTTTTCAAAGGAAGCTCAGAGATTTGGAAGTGGCAAAATCAGTAAGCCCGAAGCACTTAAGCTCCCACCTGATGCAGGTAAGGGGATGGAGGGATGAAAAGCATCAGGCAGGAACCTCTTCATCCACCCACGCACAAGGCTCCAGGGTGTGTGTGCTGAAGCCCTCAGCACACGACATATTCAAAAGCAACTGATTAAAATCAGAAACGCACTGACCCCTCTTCATGGAGCTGCTCACACTGTGCAGTCAAAGCAACACCTTCACAAAGCCTCACTCAGATGCTCTGTTATTACAAGTCTGAGAAGCAGGCTTGATTCTTCCAATTCAACACACCAATATTATCTCTCCCCTCCTTGTCCCACCAACCAGACACCAACACTGACAATTAGGACTATTTTTACTCCAGCCAGCGCCTCCACACTAAATGCTCTTACAAAACAAAGCCTTTCATTTTTAGTAACCCACCTCCAGCTCTTTGCACAGACATCGCTCTACAACAGCCCTTGGAAGTAGGTGGGCAGTGCCAGTCACTAATGACTTGGCAAAGATTAAGGAGTGAGTCAGCAGAAGCAGATTCAGACAGTGATGGTTAAAGACCAGGCAGCCCAGGTCCCCATGCCTGTCATCAGCCCAGTAGGTCCTACTGTCTCTTAGAAATGCATCCTGCCCCTTTGGGTGTTGAGGCTTTGCAACGCTGAACAAGCTCAACGAGCAATAGGGCAGCAAGGGCATGTTTTCCAGCACTGAGTGCGGGCAGCTGGACCAGATGAATTATCCATCCATGCTGCAGCATGGAAAAGACCTCATACCTTTGTGTCATGGAGAAACATTTTATTGGCCAACATGGATTGTCACAGATAAGCCCCATCAACAACCAATCTTTTAACAAGGAATATTTTCTCCAATACCAGGTGTGGAGGGGTGAAATGATAAATCCCCGGACCTACAGCTCAGCCGAAACGCTTTGAATGAAAACCATCTAGTTATGTGTGATCAATGAATGGATGAAGCTGGTGGGGAAGGGAGAGGGAAGGCAGGGTGGTAGGGCAGGACATCAGAAAGCAGTGCTGCTATCAGCATGTAGTCACAGATGGAATCAATTTGGAAAGTGATTTGTAACCCTGGCAGGGATGAGAAATAGCACCTAGAAACGGTAAGGCAGAAAAGAGTCGGTGCTCCATGGAAGTCAGCAGAGCTATCCTGGAGGAGAGACTTCAAAATACAACCCCAGTGCAGACAATGCTCCCTAGGTTGGTTGGGATGTTATTGGAATAACATCCATTATTGGAATTATTCATCCATTATCAGTAACACCCATTATTGTTAGTGGAAGAAACCATGATTAAAGATCAAAATTGCAATTAGGAGCTTACAGGCTAATTAAAAAAAAAGAGATGAAGCTAAGATAAGGGTTCACCATTTTAAATAAAATTCAAAGAATCATAGAATGTTTTGGGTTGGAAGGGACTTTAAAGGTCATCTAGTCCAACCCCCTTGCCGTGAGCAGGAACTAGACCAGGTATTGTCCTCAGCTCTGCTTTCTTTTCAGCCACTGTTTTCTCCAGATAGCAAATGCCTTCATGAGTACAAAATCAGTGCTCTGCACTTCCAAGACACTGCCAAGTGCCTGCTCAACAGCGGCTAGACTTGCAGCACACTGAAAGTGCTCAACCCAAGAATTTGCTGCCTCCTCAGTGAGGATTTATAGCCCCTCGTGCCCTCTCGTGGGCCTTTCAGGTGGTTTTGGGCTAAAGCAAAAGCTGTAGGAAGTTGGAAAAGGGTTTGTAATTAAACAGCCTCCTCTACATTACCTCCCCACCCTCCAGCTCTCGATGGGGCTCAGTTTCTGCTCCCTGATCCAGTGTGAGGTGAACACGAGCAAGGTGCAGCCTGCACGCAAGGCGCTCATCATACAAATCCTCTGCTCAAGACATAGAAAATAAAAGCAAACTACCTGCTCCATCCACAGGACTTCACTGTCCATCTTCACGTGTGCAAATGCTCAGCTCTCCCGTCAAGGCTGAGGTTAGCAGCCATCTAAAGGGAGTCAAGACTGTGACAGCTCAGTTGTCCCTACGGCAGGCATGGAAGTGGCAGCTCTAAGCAACACAAACCTGGTTATGGGTGGAAGGGTGTTTCTTTCGCTTAACTGTGCTTCTTCTCGAGAAAACAAGATCAAGGAGGTGGTATTCGTCTTTAGCATTTATTTATCATTGAAAAAAAACCCTTTGAGCAAGCAAAGATCACAAGCACGTCACAATCAATTGGCTATACATTAATTTTTGGGGGGTGTGTGTGGGGGGGTGTGTTCGTGTGTCTCACTCTCATCGGAACAGCAAGAATGAAAAAGCACCACGGGGAGGTGTGCTGAACACGTTACAAGAGACAATCTGTGATATGCAACCAAACCCAGGCCACAAAATATTAATTAGACACTTCTTATCCGCCTCCAAGAGGCAAGAGTTTGTGGAATTCATGGGAGCCACGTTCTCGCGCCGGACGCGTTGCAAATGAAGAAGCAGGTGATCGGTGTGCAAAGCAGTCAGGAAACGGGAGCTCAGTCAGCGATTAGCACCATTTTGCAGAAAGGAGTAACAGTAGGATACAGTGAAAATGAGGAAGCAAAAGCGGTAGACAGCACAGAAACCTTCACAAGGTCAAAAAGCAAAACATTTCTTTTTTTTTTTCCTTTTCTTTTTTACACAGAAAGCAAAACATGTTACAAATCAGCGGTGGCACAGAACCAGCGTTGTGGAAACACAGAACAGCAGAGCACTCTTTCCCGGTGGGATCGACAAGCTCAGAGTTCAAAGTGAACTTGAAACGGCAGGGATTTGGTCTCCTTTCTGATAAACCTGAGTGGGTTGGATGGGCATAGAGTCTGTGGAAAGGTGAGCAATGCAGGATTTGACCCTGAGGCCTGACTCTGCTGCAGTTCCTGGCATTTAATGCAATGCTAATTTGTGCGCTGGGATGAATGCTGAGGACCTGGTGCATGTGGAGTGAAGGCCAGGATTTATATCCGCATTTTGCTGCTGTATGACAGGGAGGTCCTCAGGCCCTACCAGTCTCCCAGGCTCTTTCTGCAAAGGTAGAAACCTTCCAAGGATCATTCACCCCACCAAAAGACAGGTGTCCAAAGTAGATAGCTCAACGGCCCTTGGAAAGTTTCTTCACTAGAGAGGCAATTTAGGCCACTGGTTAGCACTTCATACCTAGCTTTGTAGTTAGAAGCCACCAAAAAGTTCATGTGTTAAGGAAACAGAAGGCCAGATTCTGACCACTCATTATGAATCTTTCATTCAAATACCATGATGGATGCTCTTCATTGAGAAGAAGCAATCCTGAAGCCCTAGATGATGAGCAGTTGATTCAGATGGTCATAGAGATGCTTGGATTAGGTGGTCTGAGCACCTTAATGATGTTCCCTGGGCAAAATTTGGTTACCCTTGAAGGCAAGGGCTAAAATCCCATTGAATTCAAGGTGAGATGGTGGCAAGTGTGGTGTCAAAACTTAGGGCCAAAATATAATAGAGAGAACTGTTTGGCATGGTCTTTCCTTATGTACAGTGAGATTGGTGTGTTGGGCTACTGTTAACTGTCTAGGTGCCTTCCTGACATGTTCTGCCTGCTGTGACACGTCATCTTCACGGCTGTTCCTATATCCTGAGATGGGAAAGGACATTACTGTGGAGTGTGAAGATGCATGAAGCATCTAAATGCCAAGGAATCACACGAAGTCTTGGAAGCTCAGGCTTCTCTGGCCAGTTGTCCCTTGTGCGATGGGTGGGAAGAGCTGTGAGCAGCACTCCTCTCCACTAGCTCAACGCAAGCCTTTTGCTGAGTTGCTCTGGAGACAGAGCTGAGCTTTGCTGCAGGGGCTTCTGAGCACTCAGAAAAGCAATGGTCAATATGGACAAGTCAGCGTCTCCATGGAACATGCACATCAAAAAATGCACTACGTTCGCAAAGATTTCCACAGTTTTACTTCCTGGAGGATTTCCCTGGTTTCCTCCTAAACACTGGAGGTTTAAATATATATATTTCTATATACGAATATAAATTTTCCACATACACAACCTGACTAGCTCATAGCACACAGTTCTAACACAGCTAAGCTTGGAGATACACCACTGAATTCAGAACACTACACTTACTAATACTCAAAGGTTTAGGCTGTTAGCGCAAGGCAAACAGGACACATCACACAATACACTGAACTTGGCATTTATTCATTACTAAGGCCAGCAAATGTCACTATCTGTATACCATAGAGCTTTCCTCCTCTTTGAAAACCTTCTTGCAGCCTTGTAGCCCACCACTCGTTTATGTTTCCAAAAGACCCAATTCTAATAAGTGAGACCCCAAAAATGGGACTTCTCACCCTCCAGGCCCATCCCTTTTTCTGTTAGATAGCTTCACATCTCTAAAATATCCTAGCAGCAAGACTTTCCTCATTTGAACACCTCTACAGCAACACAGTTCTGATATTCTCCTTATACACCATCTCCCTATCCTACTTCTCTCTCTCTTCGTTCTTCCCAATTGTTTGTTCTCTGAAAGTTTCAAGCTGGGCTGAGGGTTAGGATAGAAATGCTGAGCTGCAAAAATAAAGACAAACCCTCTATCTTGACTTGCAGCTACTGTGCTACAGGAGAGTTTAACAGCTCAGTTTGGTGGGATCAAGATTAATTCTTACGGAGTTAGGTCCCAATCCAGGAGTTAAGCATGTAGATTTGGATTGGCACCATACATCTCCCAGCTCCTGCTCTCCCAATGACCCAGATTCTGGGGTCTGCAATGCCAGTCTGTTGGGTCAGTTCATACTCGCTCACAAACAGTCCTGGTGTGTTCACAGCTTCCAAGCTGGTCTTGCTTGGACACGGGGATTTCCTAGAGTAAGGGCACAGTAAATAGGATTGAAACCCTGAGATCTTGCTTGGAGAGAGTCTAGGGATCCCAACAACAGGTTTACGGCCTTCTTAGGATACTTGTGAGCCAACATGAACTCCAACAGCTGGTAGAGTCAAAACAATGGGGGCCAACAGCTCTAGCCAACCTTGGTGACTCATTTCTTTCTACCCCTTGGAAGGTCACCTCTGCAAACTAAACCTCTTTCTGAAACCTAGCTCTGTCTACTGGCACCCCAGAAGCGAAGAAAGCAGACCAAGATTCAAAACAAACCAGGAATAACTAAAAAGATCCATAACCTAGGGGAAACAATAGGGAAGAACAGCCTGCTGATAACCTCATCTGACCTGCCACATGCTTGGGAAGTCTTCACTGCTCTCTGCGTCTTCCCTCACTCCTTTGTCTTTTTTTTAAATCAAGGACTTCTGATAGATGAAGCTGCCTTGATGCAGCGAGACCTACCACCTAGCTACCCTGGGGGAGGATTTGGCCCTTTATTTGCATGGGATATCCTTTCCCTTTGCTTCTTGGAGCAAAAGTCCCACCAGTGTCACCAGGGGAAATCGCTCTTGGCCACACTACTTATTCTAGTGGATTTACGGCAGATCCATGGCACCATGAATGAACCTCTGATCCTCTTTGCCTCCAAAACCTTTCATCTGCTGACACCAGTGGGAGAGGACTGAACAATGGCCAACCCCAAAAGGACCTCATGGGATGAGAGCACAGCCTTTCCATGGCTCAACAGGCACTTCCATGCTGTCAAAGCATTGAAGGACCACGCCTGAGGAAAGGGACAGGCTGTTGGATGCAATCACGGTTGATCCATCACCTTCATCTCCTATGACCCTGCTTGTGCATTCCCCCGTCCCTCACTCTGTGCAGAGCCATGTTGTGCAGGCAAAGCAGAACACCCTGACCTCAGAAACAAGGATTCCCTAATCCTCCTTGGAAATAAAACAGAAAAGCTTCTAATACAATCTGAACAAAAAGCAGATTAGAAGCCTCTAATTAATTTTGTGGCCTTTATTTAATCAAAGAAAAGAAAAAAAAAAGGGAAGAAAGAAAGAAAAGAAAAAAAAAAATGAGAAAGAAAGGAAAGTGCAGTGACATTTACTCTTTTGCCTCAGCCAGTTTATTGTTCATCTCTTTACTTTTCTCCTTGTCCTCTGGCTTTGCTGTGTTGGAGGTCTCGGCGCTCTTTTTCTTGGCAGCCCGGCCAGATGCGATCTGCTTGTCTTTGGCCTTTTTCAGGGGTTTATGGCTTGTTGTGGTCTTTTTTGGTTTGGAAGGCTTTACGCTAGGCTTTTCCACCTGCATGGAGGGCAACATGCAAAACAAGAACAGAGAGATGGAGAGAGAGAGAGAAAGAGAGACACAAGGACAGGTGGAAAATAGGATTTAGATCAGAAACGGCAAGAACGTCACTTATCTACTCAGCTAAGCCCTGCCATGAAGGGAGGGAGCAGCTAGGTGCATGCTGAGTTGCAAATCATAGAACTGTCAGGGTTGGAAGGGACCTCAAAGATCATCTAGTTTCAACCCTCCTGCCATGGGCAGGGACACCTCCCACTAGATCAGGCTGCTCAGAGCCCCATCCAGCCTGGCCTTAAAAACTTCCAGGGATGGGGCTTTCAGAACCTCTCTGGGCAACCTGTTCCAGTGTCTCACCACCCTCATGGTGAAGAACTTCTTCCTAACATCTAATCTGAATCTACCCACCTCCTTTCACTGTGTTGATGCCCTGAAGTCACAGTGCCCCTGGAGCTAGTGGAGACCATTGTATTCTGATCAGGACACAGAATCACAGAATAGTAGGGGTTGGAAGGGACCTCTGGAGATCATCTCGTCCAACCCCCCTGCCAAAGCAGGTTCATCTAGGGCAGGTTACACAGGAATGTGTCCAGGTGGGTTTGGAAAGTCTCCAGACCTCCACAGCCTCTCTGGGCAGGCTGTTCCAGGCTCCGTCACCCTCATGGTAAAGAAGTTTCTCCTCATGTTGAGATGGAACTTCCTGCATTCAACTTTGTGCCCATTGCCCCTCGTCCTGTTACTGGGCACCACTGACAAGAGACTGGTCTCATCAGTAGGATAAAGAGGAGAGGGAATATTATCAGTCATTTCATCAACTCCTCCATCTTTCTCTGACTTCAGAAGGGGCTTTGCAAGCCCATTGTCTCTCTCTGGATCTGAAGCAGAGAAATGATGGCCAGGACAAAGAGGCTGCTACAAATCCCCACCTTTGTTGCAGGACATGACTCCTCTGTTTGTCTCTTAGAAGATGGCCACAATGGAGGAAAATTACTTGGGGATAGGTGGGGTATAGGACACTGGCACCTGAGCAAAGTCCACAACAGCATCTTGCATCCACTGATTTCTACAGCCCCCAAAATAGAGAGGACAGCTTCAAAATTAAGTAGGAATAGAAGCCTTCAGCTCCTTCATGCTGGCTCTGCCATCCCTCTGAGACCTCCCAAATTTAAGTGCATATAAACTCTGGGAAGGAATTTAAAGGTTTAAAACTGCACAGACTGACTCCTTTTTATGCAGATCCTCTGCACCTCCTAGAAAACAAGGCTGGAAGATATTGCAGCCCAGGTCTTTCTTGATACGTCCTCGATCAGATCAAAGCCAAAAGTGCTTACTGTCAAAACCTGTGGAGTGCCTACAGTTTTGGAGGGAGAAAGAGAAAGCTGTCTAGATAATCACCTGGGAAACGACAATGCAAAAACATCTAACTAGGCCTTATCCTCACTTCTCTACAGTTTAACACAGGGCACTGTAGTCTCCAAAGTGCATAAACCTGTACTAGAGCCCATAGAATCATAGAATGGTTTGGGTTGGAAGGGACCTTAAAGATCATCTAGTTCAACCCCCCTGCCATGGCAGGGACACTTTCCACTAGATCAGGTTGCTCAAAGCTCCATCCAGCCTGGCCTTGGACACTGACAGGGATGGGACATCTACAATTTCCCTGGACAACTTGTGTCAGTGTCTCACCACACTCTGAGTGAAGAACTTCTTCCTAATTTCTAATCTAGATCTCCTCTCTTTCAGTTTTAAACTGTTACCCCTTGTCCTATCACTACACTCCCTGATGAAGAGTTCCTCTCCATCTTTCTTCTAGTCCCCTTCAGATACTGGAAGGCCGTAATAAGGTCTCCCTGGACAATTCTCTTCTCCAGGCTGAACAAGCCCAACTCTTTCAGCCTGACCTCACAGCAGAGGGGTTCCAGTCCTCCCATCATTGTTGTGGCCTCCTCTGGCCCTGCTCCAACAGGTCCATGTCTCTGCTGAGGACTCCAGAGTTGCCCCCAGCACTGCAGGGGTGTCTCCTCAGAGCAGAGCAGAGGGGCAGGATCCCCTCCCTCGCCCTGCTGCCCATGCTGCTGGGGATGCAGCCCAGGATATAACTGGTTTTCCGGACTGCAAGTGCACATTGCCGACTCATATTCAGTTTTTCATCCACCACCATCTCCAAGGTGGGTGCCCAGATGCACCTGCTGATCGGAAATGAAGATGCCACATAGGGGGAACGACTGCAGGCAGTGTTCACCCCAGCCTTACTGTGTTGGACATGTCCCACCAGGAGCAGTAATGGCCCTAAGTCCCTTTTGCTGCGTTTCTCACCTTTGGCGGTTCTTTGTAGGGTTCACTGTAGAGAGTGCGTATCCTTCTGCGCTCCAGGAATTTGTTGTCAGATGGAGCAGGCTTACTGGTTTCCCCCTTGAATTGAGCGCTGTAACTGGTTTCATGGGTCATTTTCTCCTCTGGTGGTTTGTACTGGGGCTTCGCTTTTATAGCTTTCACAGGCTTGACGTCTACCCAGGGTCTGAACTCGTTTCTAAAGATCAAAAAAGAAAGTGGTTCATGAGTTAAACCAATAGGAGAATAATGGTAACGTGGGGATAGACTCCCCCATTGCTCAACAAGGTCTATTTTGAAGGGCTTTTGCCTCCATCCAGTCAGGTTTGCAAAGAAACTGGCTCCCAACAGCTCATTTTTTACCTCATCCAAACCCCACTGACACATTAGGAGAAGCCAAAATGAAATTTGGTCTATTAAAATCAGCCAGTCCCGAGCACCAGACAACCCACTAGTTGTGTGACAATGGCAGGTGCCCTCTGCAAATCTGCCACGCTTTTGCTGAAGATTTTTTTTGCCTCTACATCTTCACCTCTGCACTGATGCTACCTACAAGCGGTTCCTGGCTCTTGCAATTAGGGTGAAAAAGAATATTTAGAACGGAACATCAAAATTCATGTTCTGCAACTCAACACAGGACATGCTTCTTAGCAAACTTCCCTCCAGACAAGTGAGCTGGGTGATTCAGAAGCGTAAGGAGCCAAGATTTCCTACAGCCCCACCTTACCCATGCCTGGAAGTAGTGAATTGTATCATTTTGCCTACATTGCACCAAATTATGCACAACAGCTTTTGTTAATTCCAGAAAAGAATAGTTTAAGAAAAAGCTGTCTTAGATGTAAACTCAAGCAGAGTAAGAAACGCACATCATCAGGTATTGTGATGATAAGCTGATGGTGAATTCCTAGGCTACCTGAAAAAAATAACTCCACCTTTCATTTCTTTTTGGAGAAAAAAAACCCAAACACATTTCAAAGATTTTTGGCCTCTGCTGGACACATTCTGGTTTCCATCCACAGGCTCCTTCTCTTCTATCTTTTAGTTCTTCCCAACAGAGCACCAACTCTTTCCTGTTTTGAATCAAACCATTTAGTTTTCTCTCTAAAAATTACCACTCATCTGAGAATGGTGCTAGAGAAACCCCAAATGTGTTGTTACCTTAAATGGCTTGTGCTCAGACATACCCCCTCCCAGGCAGTTTAGGTCATTAAGACTCCAATGCAAGCCAGGAGTTATCCTGGTTGCGAAACAAGCCCCCTGCAAAAGGGGTGAATTTTCCATGGAAATCAAAGCCCTTGTCTTAATTTCAGGACCTCTGAGGGAAGGGGTCCTCAAAGTTGCAGACTCTGTTCCCTCTTGCTCTGTTCTACTCAGCCACCTTTGGGTCACATTACTCGTTTTCAGACTGGTCTACTGACGAAATGAGCCCTGTGTGAGGATACTGCCTCTCAATCTCTTCCCATAACAGCTTTGAAGACCTTAATTACCTTCAACCACACGTGACAAACAATCATGGAAATACTCAGTTTTCATGAAGTGAAATGGGTGTGTTTCTCCTCCTAAGACACCTATGTTAAGATCTCACCACATCTGCAGGGTACCATCCTTGTGGCAGTCAATACAGACTGGCCAACAGTCAGTGGAGCTTGGAGAGCTCTTCCCTATGCCAAGAATGGATGACTGCTTTAGGATGAGGTGAATGCCTCTATGGTCTCTATTGATTGACTAGATGAGCAACCTGATATAGTTGAAGATGTCCCTTCTCACTGCAGGTTCGTTGGACTAGATGACTTGAAAAGACCCTTCCATCCCAAACCATTCTATAATTTTATTCTATGATCTCCGTTGATGGGAATACAAATATTTTGCACACGTGAAAACACTCACACACACAAAATGTAGGTACATCAATCTATGAGCCAAATCCCATTGTCAACTCTCCATCCTTCCTTATTGTTGATTCCAGCTATACCTACTTTTTCTTTTCCTTGTACTTCTTTACTTCCTTCCCCTTCTGTTACTATCCAGCCCTATCCAGGGCAATAGCAGGCCAGTCAGTGATGAGCAGTGGGAAGGCACGCCAAAGTCTAAGGAGCTGTGTCCCAGTAAGATTCTTTGGACTGCTCCATGAGGAGGTGGGCACAATGAACCACACTTGAAGTGCTTCTATACGAATGCACACAGCATGAGGAACAAGCAGGAGGAGCTAGAAGCCTTGGCCCAATCCCAGAGATATGATATCATTTGCATTAGTGAAACCTGGTGGAATGAATCCTGTGACTGGTGTGCCATGATGGATGGTTACAGGCTTTTCAGGAGGGACAGACGGGGCAGGAGAGGCGGGGAGGTGGCATTGTATGTA
>VZZY01011836.1:0-19346 GCA_013400335.1 Eurystomus gularis | reverse complement strand
CTACCTCCAGTTGTCTGTAGACAATTCGTTTATTCATTTTCCATGCAAATTGCTTTCCAAACCACAGAATAAGGTTAGAGAGAAGTGATGCCAATTTCCCTGCTTTCCATGCCATGGCTTTCCCAACCATGAACACTAAGAGAATATCTCAAGGAAGCCACTGAATCCTCTTCCCATCCTAGCTCTCTCCTTTTCCCACTGATGGGGCCATTGGTCCTGCCAACACTGGCAGCGATGCAGCCCTGGCTGGTGCAGGACTGCTCGCTTCTCTCTGGCTCTGAACAGGCTGTTTTTCTCTAGCACATCTATTGTACAAACTCATGCAAGTTCCCTGGGTAAAACTTGATGCTCAACTTTTGCGCAAAGTCAGCAGAATGACAGAAAAAGAAGAAAAAGCCTAACCCCCCGCCATGTTCTCCAGTTTTGCTCCGTATGCAAAATGTGTCTGTACACTTCTGCTGAGCGGCGGTGCCCTATATTTTTCCCTAATATAGCTCAACTAAAAATACACTGAAATTTCAAGCAAGGTCCCTGCTGTGAACTGTCTGAGCAAACAGGCATTCTGCAGCCCCAGCCCTGGTGTGGTGCAGCCTGGACTCTGTCGTGTTCCTGGTGCAATTTATATCAGCCCTTGGCACTGAATAGGATGAGAAAAAGCCAGCAATTTTGAGAAAATTGATACCCCTTCTTCTCATCAGCTCAGACAAAATGGCCTGACATTGTGTTGAGAGAACAAAATTGAAGAAAGATATGAGATAACTTAACTACTCACTATTATTACTACTATTAGTGTTATTTATAACACAGTAGTACTGAAGATGCCCTGCTGGTATAGAGGATGGCGTAAAGCAGTAACATCTGGGGCTCTGAAACAGTTATGGAAATAAAACCATGGCTGAAACTCTTAATGCTAGGTGTTGTATGTGCTATGTTAAGCACATACTTGCTTTATGTGCTTAAACAGAAAAGAGACTACCATGCTATTTTTGTCTAATTTGTATGGTCTGGAGAAAGCATGACAAATAAAGGTTAGTGGAACCCAATTTTAAAAGCAGAGAAAACCAATAGAGATTATTTGTGTTGAAGATAGGGTCTATAAATTCTTCTGCCCTGGAAAATGTGACTGAATTTTACCAGCTGGCTTCTCAAGTTACCCTAGACAATGTTTTTCCAAGAGCATGTTTTTTTGAGAGGGCTTCAACTTGAACTTCATTTCAACTGTCTTCTGCTTAATTTGCCATTGCATAAGAAGGAAAACAGAAATTATGTAATGACATCTATGGATTATGTGCAAATAAGGATGTACATACGAGGGTCTAATTTATTTGAGGAATGGCCATTACTGCTATGACAAGTCAGCTGTTTTAACATGCAAGGCATTAACCTCTGAGGTTCTTTGAATGGGGCCGTTCCTTGATCAGTACCATCATTTGCAATATCTGGTAGGAGACTCCAAATGTTCCAGATGTGGGAATGTTAATCTGATAATCCTGTGAAATGGGTAAATATGGTACTTGGGTCCTGCTGGAGGGCACAAATCTCAGATGTGTGTGCTGCTGGGCCCCAGTGCTGCCCACAGCTCACATGGAGCCTCTTCTCACAGTGGGCTGGGGGCCAGAATGGGCTCCCCTGCCTACAAAGAGGTACCCAGGCCCAAGAGGGTATGTCTGCTCTTTGACTGGTGCCACGCTTCCTCCATCCCCTTCCTCTTTCCCCCAGTAGGTTGTTTTCGAGGGAAAGACAGGCATTTTTCCTGAAGTCTTGCAGCAATTCCTTGTTTAAGAAGGGGAATCAGGCTCTGAAGAAAAGCCTGATGGATGATGCGCTTCTTAAGGCACCCCCAACTTGTGCAGAAAACACCCATGATGCAATTCCATGGCAGACTAAATCATGAGTAAAACACTTGTAAAAGCCAAAAAGGTACACTCATTTATTTTAGACTTCAGGAAGCTATGGCATTTTTTCCTATTAAATATTAATTCCCTCTAAAAGAGTACTTTTGAGCTGTTTTGAGAACACAACTGGTACTCTAATGTCATCTAATTAATTAAGAATTTCATACACATATGTATTAGCAATCTGCTATTATTGCTGAGGACATTTCACTGGTATTCAAATATATTGAACCAAACATTATTTGTATTTAAATGGCAATGATCTGTACAGCTTCCTGGAGAGGCACGGCTTATAGATGAAGTCTGACTTTGCCTCTCTGACCTCAATGTCCCAGCAGTATGCCGAGACAGCTCAGCTAGGATTTCACTCCATAAACTGAGAAATCCAAGGAAACAGCAGAGTTTTTCCCAAAACACAGTATAGACAGGATACTTTGTGAGTCCACTGGTGACAAATGCAATCTTAGGAATTGCTGACGTCCTCATTAACAACGTCATGTCTCTTATCTGTTGAGTTGTCCTTTCTCACCTGTCTTGTTGATTCTTTTGATGTATTTTTTTATTGGAGATGCTAATAGCACAGGACACCTGTAACATCCAGAGTTGCAGAGACTGAGGCAGAGGTAGTGGGAGTTGAAGACACAGGCTAGTTGCTTAGTCCCGTTACTTGAACTCCCACCCAGCTGAAGTGGGTACCTCAGGAGGGCTCTGGTGCATCCCCATCTTTCTAAGGCCCCAAGGATGTATTAGACACCTTGGGAGAAAAACGGTGCAAAAAAGAGAAGATGGGATGTGGGGTTTTAACAACAAGAGGTGCATCTGTAGAATGTACTCTCCTTTAAGAATTACCTCAGTTGTTTCCATTTCCAGAATGACTTCCCAGAACTTACACATTACTCTTTTACTTGTCTAATATGGTTCACATCGATTTTTCCCCTTACTCTCTGCTGACTGTACAGTCTGAAATACCAAAGACCTTAAAGTCAAGGTCAACTTTTTATTCCCTGAGTAAACAAGCTGCAGAGAAGGGGTGAGAGGAAGCAAGCACTTATGCCAAAAAAAAGAGTGTACTTAAAAGAAAGCTATGAAACAAATACATTCCTTCTAAAAAAACTCTCCAAGGAAGAAGGCATACAAAAGATTAATCCTTTCAGTCTGCAAATTCTGCATTAAAGAAAATCCTTACTCCTGAGGAATAAATGTGAAGAAGAGGCCACTGTGTACAGGACCAAAACAAAGCCATTCTGTAATGTTTAAACTCAAACATGAAGTTAAACACTGTATAGTCAAGGTACATGGAAGCATTAAAAAATGTTTATTTGCTAGTGCATTTTGCCCATGCACTGAATACTTTTATTTCTTATCACAATATTGAAGCATTGATTCCTGTATGTTGAATTCCCAGTGTTATTTCTCACCAATTAATGACTCCACAAATTACATTTACCCATTTCTAATTAGAAGCAAAGTTATGCAGCAAATTCCTGGCTTCTTATCTGTAATTCATGGACTCTCTTGAGCCTGCAAATTTGACTGGAAACTCAGTAAGAAATTATTTTGGCTAAAGATTTTGGATGCTTCTCACTTGCATTGAGCTGAAATACAATGAGTTCAAGTGTTTTGGGGCTTCTGCTTTGGGTTTCTTTCAGACAGAGAAATGGGTCAGTATGAAAATAATTATACAGCAAGGTGGAGATACAGAAGCTGCCACAGTGGATGAGACCTGAGACCCATCTAGACCCAGTGCTGGCACCAATAGCAGTCACTTCACACACCTCAAGCAAGGGCAGCCCCTGCACAAGTATGTGTAGACACCACCCTTGTAAGCTTTAGCCCTCTCTCTCAAAGACAAAGTTTGTTCCAAAGCCCAAAGTCTGATGCTTTACGCTCTTTCTGATATTCTTCATTGAAATAAGTTAATACAAATACAGTAATAATTGCAACCTGATGTTGTAGATCTTTTCAGGCAGTTTGGAAACAGAGGGCCCCAGCTGGAGCAAGTAACATGTTTTGGGGACAAAACAAATTATCTTATGCAATTTGGTTCACCTATTTTCAGTGCTAATATAATTAGATGAGACAAAGTCTACAGGAAGAGGTAATACCTTTTATTAGAACAAACTGGTGGTTTAGCGGGAAAAAACCCAGATATGTTTCAGGCACATAAATCCTTTTTCAGGGTTGTATGCCAAAAATCTTGTCAGTATATCAGCTGGTCCAACAAATTATATTACTTCTCTGTACAAATACTGCTTCAGTCATATCCTTAGATGATAACAGCTACAACAACACCGCTAATATAATTAAAAGCAGTTGAGGATGATTGAATAGTAGAGCTGGATGTGAAGTTTCCCAAAAATAGCAGGGTGCAGCTATGCTGCAGACACAAAAATATTTGTACTTTTCCCCTTGCCTCCACTCTAATTCTGATTTTACTCATGAAGTGCTGGGGCCTGAGCTGTGGGCCCCAAGCTGGAGTTGACCTGTGCATGAGTCACAACCTAGCAGAATGTTTTCTGGTTTTCCTATTGGCTTCAGATTCCAGAGGCAGAACCTGGCCCACCTGTGTCTTTGTGGCTCTGCCCTCACTTGAGTGGTTATGGTTGAGGTGGTGGGTGAGGCCAGGGCTACTTTAACCAGAAGCCGATTAGTCAGAGGAGCTTCCTGTTGGGTGTGGCTTCTGTTGGGGCTGGTTGCATCTTGCTGAGCTCTCTGGGTGGTGTCCTTCCATGTGAAGGGCCACTAAGGGAGCCATCTCTGTCTGTTGTGTCCAGCAGGCGATGCTGGCACCATAGTGGGCAGCAGAGGAGCTGGGCCCACAGGAAACTATGGCAGGATTGTCTGAAAGAAGACTGCTGAGGGGATGTTGCTGAGTATTGGCCTGTGTGATCAGGCAACTGATGGCAGCATAAAATGATGATGGCTGAACTAGCACAACAACTTACACCAGTATAAATGGGGTGGATACTGGTACAACCCCCTTTGGATTTTGCATATATTTGCAAAACAGTCTTACCACCTTGTAAAACAGGTTTCTAATGCAGAGGATAAAAACAGGTCATCCATTTTCTCCAACATCTTGCTATCTCAGTAACATTAACTGAAAGGAACGGTGTGTGCACATTTTATCTGGCATCACCGTCACTGTATTCCATCAAATTATGACCCTTTAGTCTTGCCATTGGAGCGATTCCCGGAAAAAAGACAATGATGCACAGATAAGAAAGAAAGAAAAAAAAAAAAAGAAAACCTCCTAAGGTGGAAAATGTATTGACAACAAGCCAGCTTAGTTTTCCCTGATGTTGTTTATTTTCATATAATGTTTTTAAAGCAAATTTTCCCAAGACACCTCACAACTGAATTCACATGCAGAAATAAATAGTAACAATTTGTACATCACAGTAAATCTTAAAAGTAGCAAATCAAGACTTAAAAGAAGGGAGTCAAGACAGGCAAGATAAGAAGTAGAGAATGATTAAACAAAGTAATTTTGGAATTTTTTGATATTAGAATTTGTTCTCTGGGTGAGAGTAAAACATGCCATTAAAGAGGAAGAATATGAAGTAGTTTTTACATACAGGATTAGGTGCGATGTGGAAAAAATATCTTCCAGTGAAGGAAGTAGGAGACAATAGGATGTGCAAGGAAGGGGCTGAAGATTTGAGAAGAGGAACAGAGAGAGAGCTGAGGGCACAGCACTTGTCTGCTGGTGGAGATCTATGTGATACTGTGTCATGTCCAGCTAGTATGGGCTAGTACCATGCTCTGCTCCAGGCTGTCCCCAGGGACCATTGGGGTGCCATGGCTTAAATATACAACTGCTGCAGGTGTTCCATGCAGGACTTCAGTTTCCTTTTTTTGAAATGGTGTTTCCAAGCCTACACTTTTCAGTCACCAAAACAAAATTGCAAATTCCAGCAGTTTGGGAGAGAGTATGCTGCTGACATGCTCAGAAATGCTCCAAAACACCCTCAATAAGCACTGCCAATGTTTATTTCTAAGCATCAGAGAACCAGGGAAATAGAGTAGCACTTTGACTGTTTTGATTTGGAAGTATTTCTGCAGATACAACACTTTTCTGCAGCACCTTCTGGGATGAAACCACATAGGTACAGCAAGTGCCAGAAGTGCAGACAGAGAATTTGGAGGTGAAATTCCAAATTCTGTGTAATTTTGAAGACCAGCCATTTAAAAGAAGTCTGATAGGGCACAAAACTTGTATATCTGATAGCTCACTCCCTCCATAGCCATAACTCTCCTAGGAACCTCATATGGTTGTCTCTTCTTAACAAAAAGCAAAGTAAAAGCATCACATTTAAAATTATTCAACAATATTTTTGACCTATTTTTTCATTATTGCCTACTAAATGCCACTGCAGGCCATGAAAGTTATTTTAATTTATTGTTTATATACATGCAGATTCATATGTAAAGATACCTACCTTCCTGTTTAAGGGAGATAATGCAGAACCAGGTTACTGGAGATGCCTGCTTCTTATTATAACAGATTATTCAGAGGTGAAAGCAGATCTGCCTAACAGGAGGCCTAGCACTCAAATTCTTGATAAAAATGTAGAAAGTTCAAAAATAACAATCACAACTGTTAATGTCATGATTATTTTGTTATTAATTATAATTGCTCATTCCTACTATTGATGAGAATTGTTAATGTAGCCACAATAAAAAGATTAGCACTGGCATGTCCAGGGTGTGGTGACAGGTGTTTTTCTGCCTGTTCTTAAAGACCTTACTGTATTAAAACCAGGTTTTCCCCCTCTACATAGTGCTGCAAGGGTGGTTTGCCCATGCCACAGGCTAGGCCCTGCTCCCACTCGCCCTTGCTCAGCCCCACCAGGCTTACCCCATGTCAGCACACACAGCCATAGTTTAGTACCTCAAAATTGTGGATCAGCACCAGAAGTATTGGAAGAGAGTGAGTTATTTGAAGTTTTCTGCCTCCTTTTTCACTCTATGGATTATCCACAATCCTGAGGCTGATGTGGAAAGTGAAAAGTTCCAAAAATGGATTTGAAAACCTTCTGCTCTTCACTAGCATCCCTGTACAAAAGCAGATGTCCATGGAAAAAAATAACAATGACAAATAACAAGAGAATGCCTTTGGAGGAATTTGTTACTTATATTTAAAAATATAGCATTGAGGAGTTACTCCGACATCATTTGCAAAGTTCCAAAAACTTTGGTATTTATCCAGTGCATGCCGTTCTCCAAACCCATCCCAACTCAGCTAACATGTTGATATCTTCTGCATCTATTTCCCTTTCTCTTGCTGCAGCCTAGATAATACTCATTCCTTGCTGCCATGATCACAGTGGAAAACCCAAACTCACTCTTTTTCCCTGAAAAATAATTTGGTAGGATATTATTTTATTAAAAAGCCATGACTATACTTTTTTTTTTTCACAAGAAAAAGACTGGACTCCAATAATGTAGACACGGCCTCATGGGAATGAAATCTCTGCCTGTATTCGGCCACCCAGATTTAATTTCTGTTAAGCCTAAACTGGAAGGAAACCACAGTATATTTAACAGGAGTGACTGGCAGAGGTGGCTGCACTCGAGACCACATTACGATTGCCCTGGGCTGAGAATAATAATAGAAATGGAAATGACTTCTGAATTGTGATGTCCTGGAGAAAGATTTTTTTAAAGCAGCTACGTGTGCTTTGAGTCACCACAGCTAGCCGCAGATATGTCACTGCTCCATCCCAGCCACCGAGTGTCAATCTATGCCCATGGTTGTTAAAGGAATCAGCGGTGTAGAGGGAAAAGGGGATAAACTACAACAAAACAAATGGCACTAACAATGCACTGTGAATGAACCAGAAGTTTCTAACCACAGTGCTGGGCAGGGTGCTGAAATGTATTTCGATTTCCTGTTCACCAGTGTAACTAAAGCATCTCTTTTCTCCTGTAGAGTCTTTAAATAGATGGCTGAAGGCTCTGGTGACTGAAAGGGCATGAGAACAACCTACTGGAAATTGCTGCTTATTAAAAATTCCTCACAGTCCTGAATCTTTCAGCAAACTCCCAAAGGGATGCAGGGAGGAGGGGAAAAAGTACCAGATGTGCTTCTGTAGCAACAGGGTCCGGCTACCCCATCATGAACATGTTATCTCACTAGTGTCCAGCTAGACCCTGGACAGAAGAGCTTTTAACCAAATTAGACAAGCAGGCCAAGGCCCAGAAAGCAGTGAGATTGACTAGCTGTGTCAATAGCTGTTGATGAAGTGTGGTCTCCCATCCTGGCTCCGCTGCATTCAACGGAAAGTGTTTCCACTGATGCTCAGATACCACTGTAGCGGGGATGTGTGAGTAAAGCAGGCAGCTCATGGCTATTTCTCACACACAGGGAAACTATCCTGTCTGTGGGCATATTAAACCCCAAAACTCATCTCCTCATAATGAACAGACTTTTACAGCATATAAAGATACCCCCAAGGGCTTGGGTGTCTTCCAGCATCTCTCAGAGTTGCAGCATCTGAAGACCTCCCCCACTATGAGATGCCTGGGTGGTCCTTCGGCTCTGCAGCATCCTGAATGCATGTGCCTGATGGTTTCAGAGGGTATCTGCTCTGTAGCTAATGCTGCTGGGGAGGGCGGTGAGCTTAAACACCAGGAAAGTGGTTGTTTGAGAGCGCCAGAGCTGAAGCAGAAACCAAGGTGGCCATAAACAGAGCCAGCTCCACAGCAACTGTTTGATTGAAGCTATTTTTGGAATCAAAACTCACAGGTGGGAAGGAAGAAGAAAGCAGATAAATTAGCCATTAAAAAGCAGTGCGGCCGCATTGCTGAGCCCCATCAACCATTTCAGGCGGTGAGTAACAGAAACAAATCTGTCTTTGTTCTTTTGCTCTCCTGCTGCACATGATCAAGAGATAAGACACTATTGAGGGTTCATTTTGCTGGTGAAACACTGAGTTATCCATTAACCTGCTTGGCTAAATAAAGCCCTGATAAGGGCAGAGCGCCTGGCAAGGGGCAAGCTGAGGTGCAGTGGGGCCTGAAGGTGGCCATGGGGTGGGCAGGCATGTCCACAACCTGTGCCAGGGCCACCAAGTCACCTGTGATTGCAGGTACCCAGGATGCCACCATGCTTTTGGGCATGGACAAAAATCCTGTTTAGTAGCCCCTTTTTTTCCCAGTGAAAGCAAGGATGTTGAGTAGCATCAGTGACGCGTGGCAGGATGAAGGCATTGCTTTCTTTTAGCAGCTGGAGATGCAACATGAGTGTTAGCAGTAAGAAAGGTAGATGAATATGGATTTTTCAGATTGGTTGTCAAATCCAAAAACAGGGAAAATGAGTAAAGCCAAACATTTTCCTCAATAGGAAAAGAAATGGTCTTTTTTATTATATAATGCTGGTTTAAAAAATTCTTTCCTAAAATTTAGGTCAGTTTTTAAACAACAACGCTTGTTTCAAAACAAAAAGTCAAAATATTTTGTTTTTATGATGTTGAAACAAAATGTCTCTGTATCTCCAAACCATTTCTTTTGACATGTCAAAATGAAACGTTTGTACACTTTCTAATTTTTTTCACAAATACCATTGGTTCCTGCATTTTTCAGTGAACTTATCCATTTGAAAAATGTCATTCAGCTCTAAAAATTACCATACATATAGAGCTACCTCTGTTAACACGTTATGTCTCATGCAAGCATGCCAAATATAATTCCTTACGAGGGAGCTGGTTGAACTTCAAAGCTGACCAATAAAGCCTGAGAAAGCATAATGCCAATTAAAAGGGTCAAAATGTTAGTAAAGTTCCCTTCAACCCACAATAAGGTCACACTCTGCAGGTCAATGCTATGATACAGGATCAGGTGGGTCATCTCACTGACTTTGAAGAGCACATATGTGGAGGGTCAAAACCATAGCTCATACCCCCATGCATGTGTTCAGGTTAGTGCTTTAATTCCTGTTAAAGCAACCTGTCTAAATCAGGGCTTCCTGAGAAATGCATTTTATGAATTATCTTAGGGACCGTGTTGAACTGCAGGTCTCTGCAGGTATCTAAGGAAGCTCTTTGCTGGCTTCTTGTAGGCAGGTTGTGTGGCATCTAGCCATATAATCATGCACACACATGAAAATCTGGCAATCCTCCAGAGCCAGAAGGTATGTGTAAGGAATGATGAGACTGAAACACTGCTCTGAGGAAAAGAGCAGTCCAGAAAGGCTGGCAGGTAGCTGCAATACTTGGTATTACTCTTCTTGTCTCACTTGTCTCCAGAAAGCATCTTCTAGACTTCTTCTGGGGGTCTTATAATCTCAGGTCCGTGGTTAAATGCTATTAGACTGGAGATATTGCATGATTCTTTATATACCTATTCCTGGTAGCTTGGTGGGTGAGTGAAGTCCAGGTCCTGCTGGGATGAGTTTTTATGGAGAGTGGCAGTCAGTGAGGTGTTGAATACTCCTCAGCACAGCACTATGGCGTATTCTTCTGAGGCTGCTGTTGGCACACATCAGAATTTCATTAGCTTATGCTGATTTAAATATAAATCCCCTCTTTGTTGCTAATCACTCCATTCAGGGATGGAAAGTCCACAGAGCCGAAAATATACCTGGTTAGTCATCAGGTTTGTGAATATTTTGAGATATTGGAGGTCATAAGTCAGTTTGCAACATTATCTTCCCTATCCTATGGAAGTCTTTAATCAAAAATAGTCTCCAAAACTGCAAGTTTAGCAAAACTTGGAGCTGAAATAATTGGAAAACATTAAACATACTCACCAAGCTAAACTCACAGTGAGGGCAGTTACTCTGTAAAGGCAGGTGCTTTTAACTACCCTTTATGTTTTGGTGCTTGCTCACATCCAGGAGCAATAATATAGGTTAGAGGTTAGAACAAAAAATAGCAACTTCCTAAGATTGGAATGCAGAATTCTACTTTGTATATGAGGTCTGTTGGCTGCACACATGTGCATTTACGTTGTTTTTTTAAACAAATCACACATGAAAACAATTTGCAGGGGTTGCTGGTGTCCTAGGACAGCTGGCAAGTGTGGTGTAGGGAGAGATTTTTTGGGGGACCCATTTCTCAAGGGAATTTTCTCAGTCATCCTTAGTGGTCAATGATGCAGGAGATGCCTGGGCTAGGAACACAGCTTCCTTGTGCTCTGTGTGCAATGTGACTCCTGGCTGTGAAAGGCACCAAAAGGATCCACCAATACTCCTTCTCTGCCAGCATGTGCACACACGGTTCTATACCTTCGTCTTTATTCACTGTGCTCCATTACAGTGATTTATGTTCTGTCTGTCATCTGGAGCACTGGGGGAACACAAGAGAAGGAAGAGCAATAAACAAATAATAATCAGCAGAGATAACACAGAAATGAGTCCACAAATGCTACCTCCAAGCAGGCAGCAGTATTAAGGTCCTAAGGAAAAGGATTAGGGGGAGCTCTCAGGTCTCCAGGAGAAGGGCAAAAGAGGAAGGCTTTGTCAAAGTGTTGAATCCTATGGAGGAGTGGTCCAGCACAATGAAGGATATGGGTAACACCAGAACAGATTGGCTGTGGACAAGGAAAAAGAAATTTGATATTGGGAAACAGCAAAGGGAGAGCTCCTCATAGGGAAGTAAAGAGGAGACACCCTGGAAGATAGGTTGTAGTGGGGAGCAAGGCTGGATGCAGGCTGCAGTGCTGAATGTGGTGGACGAATTGCATCCCCTTGCCCAATCAGGCGGGTAGAGCAGGTGTTGCCTGGGCCACAAAGCTGGTGAGGCCAAATAACATTCTTCCTTTTTACCCATGTGACCATGCCTTTCATTGCTGTTTTGACACCTCAGGGCTTTTTGTCATGGTGTTCTGGCTTGAGTTAGAACCAAACTAATGGTTAAAATACAGCAGCACACTAGAGGGTTCTCCAGGGTCACAGGAACGTAACATGCACAGGTATGTGATAGTCATGGGTGGCAACAGGTGGGCTTGGGAAAGAGCGTGAGGGTAGAAAGGACATCTGAGATGCACAGCTGTCCTTATCCATGTCAAAGGTGACATCTGCACAGGTTGTGTCACAGTACCATCGGCAAACAGCAGCAGCGTGCCAGCCCTGTGACTGAACATGGACCTCTTCCTTGGCACCCAGCATCCCTACATGATTAAAGAAGAAGCAGGGCCCTTTTAGAGATTAGTGGATGGTAAATTACTCCCTTCATTTGTTATTTGTGATGAATAATGAATTATTCTCATAACATTTACTATGCTGATCATTTATTATACAGGACAGGGAAATGTTTAG
This sequence comes from Eurystomus gularis, assembly GCA_013400335.1. Lineage (NCBI taxonomy): Eukaryota > Metazoa > Chordata > Aves > Coraciiformes > Coraciidae > Eurystomus > Eurystomus gularis. The sequence continues at coordinate 7,190 of VZZY01011836.1, read as the reverse complement.
AAGCTAATTATTGCTAGGCAGGCTCTACACTTGCAAAATATGTGACTTTTGCATATTTGTTATGTCAATGCTTTAAGTGGGGGAAGAGTTGTTTATCTGTTTTAGCACATTTCTGTCCCTCCAACACCCAGCCTTGCTGCACACCTGTGGGCAGGACAGACATCTCTCTCACTGTCAGCAGCAAGGCTGCTGTGCCCCGTTTGCAGGAGGAGCCCCTAGAGTAGGTCTGGAAAATAAATTGTCACTTCTCCTTACATGCAGCACTAAGGAGGAGTAGTATTTCCCTGGCTGGTGAGGCAGAGATCCATACCATGTGTCACCATGGCCACTGTACATCTCCCATCACTCTTTCAAGATGCTACCACTGCTGCCAAGACCTCAGCATCCACGGTCAGGGAGAAATCCTGTGCTTTACTGCCACATCAGTGATGAGCCAGGGGCCGCAAATGTCCATTGCCTTGAGAAGTACCAAGAGCAGCAAGTGATGGCAGGGCTCATTGCCATGCTGGAGAAGCTAGAGAGCAAGTCGTGGGGACCCAGGAGGAGACAGCCTCCTGAACAGGGAGAGACTGGGGGGATTGTTTATTATTCTTGTAAGTATTGTATTAGAAGACTAAGTGAGTAATAACCTTAACAGTGGCCTACCAGTGGCTGTAAATTGTCAGCTATAGTTGTCAAAACTGTGCTGCTGCATATCAACAGATATATCTTGGCCATTTATTTTTGATAAAGAGTTTATCGACTATTTTAGAAAATGCTTTTAAGGAGACTCAAAACTCCTGCTCAACTCCACTCACCGGGGTGCATGGCTTAGCACCGTGCTCACCCTCCATGGCCAGCTGTGTCCGTGTCCTGCTCACACACGAACAAGACATTGTCCTGAATTTCTCTGAGTGTCCTGCTACAAGAAGCCAAGCTGTGAGAAAGGTTGCTGTGTGCCCATAGCTCAGCCCTATTTGTTGCTCCTAGCTTGAAAAAGAGCATCATGGACCCAATCCAGGCTGCCTCTGCCTGGTGAGGTTCTCTCCTTTCTGAGTCCTGTGTGATAGCTTGTGGGTCCATCCCACAGCTGGTGAGAGCTGGTGGAGAAGCTATTGACCTTGATGGAGTAATATAAGTTTACAGCAGAAGATGAGCTGGTTCTTTGCTTTCTAATATCCTTTATATCTACATTATGTGCCTAATATCAGTATCCTCTTGTGGCCTCCAGTGATACCCTTACATATCTCTGGATAACAGTTACCAGAGCTAAGCCAGTGAGAAGTTTATAAACCCATGGGGTTTATAGTTCATATATAGTTTATAGTTCAATGCCATGTTTGTGATTGTCACATACTTCAGTATCAAACTGATCTTCTGTGATACCCTTTTGGCTGTGCCTCATCATCCCTTTTTGTTTTATTTTGATTCCCCAGGAGAAATGTCTCTCTACCAACTGCCATTGTAACTTGGTAAGAGCATTGTGAGCTGCCAGCAAATGATCTTTTATTTTATTTTTCATCCTTGTAGTGGTAAATTATTTTGTCAGCATAGAGATGATGCAGGTGACTACCCTCATAAAATGTAGTAAATAATTAATACATCTCAAATAACAATAGCTGGGCAGATCAGAACTCGCCACTCTTGAGCAGACTGCATGCCTTTAGAGGACACTGGCTGATTTCTCTGTAGGGGAGATTATTTTAGCCATGAGTCAACACAGAAATGCCAGTTTAGGGACAGCTCATGAGCATTGACAGGAAGTACATCAGACCTTGGTTTTCAGCCACAGGGAGCACCCGCTGCGCTGAGTGGTTACTGCAGGAGCTGGGTTCCTGTGGGCAGGTGGTGTGCTGCAATCCCACTTGGAGCTGGGGCACGGACTTTCTGAGCATGCAGCCACTGAGGAGCATGTGCTTCAGCATCTGGGCTGGGGGATGTGTGTGAGCGTGGGGGGATGCTCACATGTGTGAGTGATGGAGGGATGCTCACATGTGTGAGTGATGGAGGGATGCTTTGCTAAACCACAGCCTTGATCCCAGAGACCCAGAAGGTCTGCTCCTGTAAATATCCTTTTTTTTTTTCTTTATAAACAAGGAAAATTACTCTTGGTAAGTTTAAATTAGCCAGTACAGTTGAGAGGGCTGCTAGACTGAAGCATGATCTCAGCAGCTTTCAGAGGGGATGAGGTTTTAACATACAATGACAAAGTAGTCCCCTCTTTCTCAGACAGACTGGCAGAATGACTGGTGGGCACTCGAGTGCTAAATGGGAGCAGACATTATCCTTCAGAAATGCCTTGCCTGGATCCTTGCCTGCCCTTCCCAATAGGAAGCTGCCTGGAGGCTGGATGACCAGCCAGCAGGACTGGGAAAGGTGCATGCTTTCTGTCCATATTTAGTTTCATAGGACCTACAAAGCTCTGTGCTACAAAGGCAGTACTTCAGCTGCCTCCACATCAGTTTGGCATTTACTTCCATAGACATAGTATTTTTGCAGCACACAAAAAAATGCCTTTCTTGAAGCAAGTGTTTATTCCCTGAAGGCACCATACGGACAGAAACTTCAGAGAAAGAGAAACAAACTGTACTTTCCTATGTGACTCCAGCCATTAATATTCTGGTATTGGCCCAGCACTTGTAGAGCTGTAATGAGAACATCCTCTTATGCACGGTTTCCAGAATTTATTCACAACAAGCAATACATAAATATCAATTAATGAAGCAACTATAGAAAAATTAATTAAAGCATGAGAAGATAGAAGCCTCTTTTCAGCCCTCTAAAAAGGAAAGACATGTTCACAAACCCCTCCCTCCTGCTCAGAAGAAAGCTCTCAGTTCCGGAGGAAGAAAACCATTGATGTTTTTTAATTGCAGAATACTTTTAAATTAATTTCTATAAGCACCACAAACAGCAAACAGGGGAGGGGAAAATCAAAGATTTCACAATTAAATTAGTACTTGGGAGTTGTCTTTTGCCTATTGGTTACGATCCGGTCTCCCTATATCCCCTAACTTGCCTGTAGTGGCAGATGCGCAGGCAGCCAGCAGCAGCCTGGCTGTAGTCGTCCATGAATTCCATAATGTCAGGGCTTTATTAATAGCACATAAACCTGTAAATCCACAGCTATAAACACTAATGTAATAATTAGCCCAAATCAAAATTAAAAACTGTAAAAGAAGACAACTGAAGAGGAAACCCAGAAAGGTATGGAGAGGCTGCACTTTTTTTGTCTGGTGTTTCAGACAAAATCTGGACAGGGTTTGCCAGCAGAAGGTAGCAAGCAGAGTTGGCACCAGCTCCAGCACAGCCACTGGAGCTTCTCCATCAACTGTCCCAAGACGTAGCTCATCCTGCTGGAAGGAAATGAGGAACAAAGCAGGGAAATGGGCAAGGAGCAGCTCGTGGGCCAGCCAGGCGGAGAGCCACGGATCGTGCTTGCCAGACAGTATAGGCAGGCTGGAAAACCTCACGCAACCTGCTCTCTCCCCAGCAGATGACATCTGCAACTGTATTTTCCTTTTTTTCTGTGTGTCATGGTAATTTTATCTTTCTGGGTCCCCAAAGAGGCACAAGCCATTCTAGTGCCAAGATGCTGCCAGCAAGGGTCACAACCAGGCACTGGACTTGAAGACCATCTGTTGCAAACTGCAAAACACTCTGATCCTGATTCCTCAGGATTTTCCAGCTGAGAGATGGAGATGCCTGTTCACTTTCAGTGGAGAAAGGTGGATCAGTGTGACTGCCTTTTATAGAAAAATAACTGGAAAACAGGACAACTCAATGATGCTTTTCCTGCTTTTCCAAGAAGTGCATGAGACCTGCATCCACAGAGGGGATGAGCACACTAACACTAAGCTGAACAAAAGCCACACTGTTGTCTGCACAGTTGCTTACATCTAAATGAATAAAATACTGAATCTTGGCAGTTCAGGGTCCTCCAAGTGACTGATTTAGTGGAAGAGCTCTCCAGTGCCTCCCGAGCATCCCCTCATCTCCCCCACGGTGACTATGACGGCAGCTTTTCCCTACAGAAATGTGAGCTCATGGACCCATGGCTCATATGTTACCTTACAAAAACATCAGCTCTAACACTACGCATGCACCTAGTGCCTTTTACCTGAGGGACTGAAAGAGTTGGACACTCCTTAATGCTACCAACCATAATGATAATATTTTATTTCACCAGCACCCTGTGCTGAAGTTCCTGAGCGTTTTTCCTTCAGGCAGCACCCTATTGACTTTGTGTGTGGCTGGAAGTTTGCCCAGCTCAGTGCCGAGGGTCAGTTTGAGCCAGCCCTTCAGGAATTGATCACTGCTGCTTTCATCCCAGGAGTTCAAGATGATTAGCAAACAACTGAACTTCATTTGACTTACACAATACAGTACATTTTACAGCATCTACCTCTGAGTCTGGTGAACGGATGCAAATTTGCTAAAGATCACTGCACATGGGATCCCAGAAAGAGCTGCTGAAGGCACCGACCTCCCAGCCATGCCTCATCCCCAGCCGTCCCCTCCTGCCCTGTCCAGGCAGAGGCCACCACTGCCTTCCTAACACTTTCCTTCCTCAGCTAAGAGCTGCTCTCTGGGATTATTTTGCCTTCTGCATTTATTTATTTAACATCAAAACCACCATCCATTAACAGTAATGGGTAAAAATAGTAATATTTTGCATGTGGCGGGGGTTTCCTCCTCAAAGCTCTTTACAAACAGTATGAAATCAATTCTCACAGTGAGCTGGGCAGGTCAGTGCCTATATTAATGTATGTGTATTCCCACAAATGGCTGACGATGACATTCAAGATTTACAACAGTGCAACTGACAAGTCAGCTGAGATGTGGAGAAGGCAGTGGCTGGGTTAGGACCAGAGCTCAGAGTTACTAGAGTCTCCAGCTTAAACCCTACTCTTGGCTTTCTGCAAAGTCCGGTTACAAGGATGTAAACTGGGATGAGAAGTCCCACCTAACGCTGTAGCAGGGTGAACTCAGGCAGCAGCTTTATTATGCACACCACATTGTTTTGCTCTTTTCCCTTTTTTCAATCCGTTTTGCTAGTACTTAGAGCTGTGCTAACAGCAGCTGGTTCATCAGTCTCCTCCCTTGCTGGCAGGGAGCAGCTGTGCCTGGGGCTGTGGCCAAGCATCTCAGAGGTGATGGTGAGCACCACCAAGGCTCTGCCTCAACCAGGGACCTTGAAAGCCTGCAACCCTGCCTGGCACCAGCTCATTTGCAGGGATGAAGCAGGGTGTAGAGCCCATTTCCTCACTTAACAAAACGTGTTAATTATTCTCTTTTATAACCTGAAGCATTATTAGCAGCGAATTACCGCTATTGATAACTCATTAGCAAATAAAATGGAAGACAATGCCGCTGACATCTGTATGAAGCCATGTCTGAGTGGCTCTGGCTCCTGCTTATTGGGCTTTTAGTATTCATTAAGGCTGGTAAACGGTATGTGTTTAAAATGCTGATCTACGCAGCATGTGTTGAACTCTCAATCTGCATTAGCTGAGACAGCAGCTTATACAAACTCTGCTGCCTAACTAACTTGATTTATCATAGTTTCCTAAGCTCCGTTTATGAGGCTGTTTTGTTTGTAATGACTTAATATTTTTTTCACATGGGAGAATTTATCAACATCTGTGCATCATATTGCATTGAGCGTCCGGGTGGCCTTGATCATACTTGTAATGCCAGAGTAGATCTGAGGCAGAGAGTTACTCTGCCGGGAATCCTGTGACTGCTTTCCAAATGACAGTTAATTTAAAAGGTGGTGCTTCCTCTGGCCATTAGTCTCAATAGAGGGAAAAACATATTATCATTTTCTCTCCTGTCATTTCTCTGTCTGGTTGAGAAAAAGGAGTGCAGGCAGCAAGAAGAGTAGTCAGGCTGGAGAACTCCCCTGCCACAGGCTGCAAACCAGGTCAAGAGGCAGATTAAAAGATGGGTTGGACATCAGTACTGATAAAAAATTCTGTTTGTGTATGTCACCAGGCACTGAGCACATGGGATACTGTGTACTCTCCAGCCAGCTTGACCCTGACCAGATAAGATGCTCTGTGCTGTTCTGGCTCCTCTTATCTCTTAAAGGCTGCAGCCCCATCACATCAAGGACACACAGAAACTGTTCCTTAACCTGTGTACCCACAACATTTTTACCTGGTGCCCTCAAAACCTGGCTCACAGTCTTCCGAAAGCATGACCTCACAGACACTGTGTGCAAGACGTGTTGCTATCAGGCAAAGACTGGGCATCTTATAGTGGCTTAATGATATAAACAAGTGTCTTTCAGTGGCCTTGTGATCCTCTTGGGCCTCACTTTTGCAGTGCGAGGCAGCTCCCCAAGAAGGAATTGAATTCTCTTATAGAGAAAACATCTCTATGCATTTGTGACTTCAGAGTTTTTTTAAGTCAGGGGGAAAAAAAAGCTAAATATTAAAACATCAGAAGCTTTCTCTGATATGGGATTACACCCAGCTTTACCACAAATACATGTGGTTTCCTACTTATCTGCCTCTGAGGGTGGGAGACGGACATCAGTTCTCCAGAGAGGCTGGCATGGAAACACCAGATAACACAATTGTGAAACACTTTGGGCTTAGTCAAACACAGGCTCTTCTGGTTCTCACTGATGACACTGGAGGCTTATGTCACTGGCAGATATGAACCCAAGCCACTGGACTCTCCACAATGCCTGCCTTGAAAAGCCTTTAGGGTGGTGGCACCTTCCCAGGCCCCAGTGCTGCTCGGCTCCTTGTCTGGTTCAACCCTGCAGCAGGAGAGCACCTTCTCTCTGAGATGTGTCCTTGTTCCTTAGCAAACATGTCTCCATTCCTATGTGAGAGGGAGTTTCCATGGCTGTCATCTAGCCTCATGGCTATTTTCCAATAGCAGCATGTGAGGATGAAGGCACCAAGTTCCTGAAATAAATGTAAGGCTTTTTTTTTTCACAGTGATTGGAGTATTTCTGTGGAGGAATTGCTCCTCCCTGCATGATCTGTAGCTTTTCATGCCTTGAAGGCTGCCTTTGGAAAGTTCATATTTCATACCTTTACCCATTAGGATCAAGATCCTGATCGACAACATAATGCCATTATTATTATTGCTTTTATTCATTGTCTGTTTCCATGCACACTTGGGGAACTTCAGCTCTTAATATCAGAGTGTGACCCACTGTAATGAAGCAATATCTTCTTTGCTTTGGTCTT
>VZZY01011835.1:9368-47520 GCA_013400335.1 Eurystomus gularis | reverse complement strand
GTTCCTTTTTTTCTTCCTTTTTCTTTCCTCCCTTTTTCCTATAGCTACACACACTGTTTTTCATGTGCTATTTGTAAGTTTTTATGAGATTTTCAGTCTTTTTTATTCTCACCTTCATCCTTCTTTGTTCATTTGCAGTGGAGACATAAATGAAGAATACTGATAACATTTTTAGTAGCAGATTTACACAAGAAAATCACTACCTATAATAACTTAGACAAATAAACAAATTATAGACAGTAATTTAGGGTAGTACTTCATCTCATTTACACCTATTCATGTGAAAAAGTAGTCAGGAAAATATAACTTAAGTAAGCAAGCCTGAGGACAATATAGACTCACAAGACCACATTTTGATTCCTTTAGCCTGTCACCCACAATGAAATCAGAGCACCCAAGATGAGAATATTTTTTTGTTCTGCCCAAAAATGCAGTAAGTGCCACCAGAGAATGACTCATAGCACTGGAAAGTGCATGACTAATGTCTGTGTACATGAATATTCCTTGAAATGCAAAAATGATTACTTCTGTATGAAAGTACAAATTTATATGGATGTTGATGCTTTCAAAAATGTAAGGTCACCATCTGCTTTTGATGGTGTGGTGAACTGACCCACATATTAAGTACTTCTGCCTTATTAAACATCTCACCGAAGACTTTTATACCTGATTTAGTTCTTAGTGCCCCTAAATGGAGAGGAAACAGTCTCCAAACAAATATTTCATCTCATCTGAAGTGAGAATTATTGTGAACTATGCCATAAATAGGTGTACTTCTTATCACTGACCACGAAGACAGCCTAGATACTTCCAAAGGTGTAGGTACTTATGCTACATAAATCTAAAGTTGGGTGAGATCAGTCCAATATTTCAGGTCATAAAAAAACAGATCCTTGCAGTGCTTTTCATTTTTAATAATCTCTTACTATTTAATCATAATTACTTACCATTAGCAGGGTTCCAGGCACAGCTGCAGGAGTTCTGATATATTTTGTCTACCTCTTCTTCTCCCTTGCCCCTTGAGGAGCAGCTGCAACGCACTATTGAAGTTCCCTCACATGCTATCCAGTATATGAAGCCATGGAATTATGTGCAGAACATAATAAAAAGGTAATAAATTAACTGTATATTATATTCTGTGAAATATATTAAATTCAGGTTAAAAACTCATGCTCTCCTCTGTCATTCTGTTCTTTGATGATGTGTCTAGCCTACCCTAGGCAAGACGGTATGTGAAACCTCAGTAAAATTGTATTACTTGCCTGTGGTCATAAAATCCCTTGATTCTTTGAGTTAATGTCATTATTTATGGTATTTTTCAATTTACAACTTAAGTTTTTTGTTACTCTTGAATAAGTAGTAAACTTTTTAAAGATTAATTAAATATGTTTCTTTGTGGAGTTTTTTCTTTATACCTTCTATTTTTTATTTTTTTTTAATTTCCTGGAATCTATATTTACCCATGAATAAGCTGCCAAGACCTATTTGTACATTTAACAAGAAATAAGCTAATTTTCTTTAAGATGTCCCTTGTTCTAATTTATTTTCTCATTTTCTTTCTTGTTTATCTTCTTTGTGAAGAAAATTGCACATTTTTTTATACTGCTTAGGATGCAATGAATTTTGTTGCTTAGCACAGATATTTTGGAATATAAAAATACTTTAAATGAATAAAATATATTAAAAACAGGACAATAATTAAATTCTAATATATTTTGATGAATAAAGTTTTAACCTCTAATGAATATTTTTCTGTAACAATTTATGGTTCAAAGTATTTATGGAAAGATTGATATTTTAAAAATGATAATTTTAAAAAGTTACAAGGTGAATTTAAGATGCAAATACAAAAAAGAAACTGTGTTAACAATTGCTTTTAAAGGTAAGTAAAAATGTTTTTTTTCATTTGAAAAGAGATTCATTGAAACAAACCTGTTGATAAGACCAAGCTGTATTCTAGGAATAGCCAGGAAAATATTCTGAAAAGCGTTGAAAACCAAATGTTTTAAAAGCTTTAAACTCTCCAAAGAGCCTGCATCTATACTTTCAAAATTAAAAAATGAGGGTTTACTCCTACATGATTTTCAATTTAAAATAGTGCAAAGAAGTAATAAAAGAAAAACCTAAAAATAAAAATGAGGTTGTTAAAACAATCAGAATGAAATGTTTTGACTGACCAACTCGAATTCTCCTATATTCCCTACTGGACACTTCTGAGAATGTTATCTTTCGTCTCACTTCAGCACAGGAACATTTTCCTATAACTTGAAAATTCTTACAATTTGTGACAAATTAGTCATGGAACATAACATCTATTGAAAACAGTTAACAAATTTAAGAAAATATCGTACATTTTCAGGTAAACAGGGAAAATAGAAGTAAAAAAGACATTTATGTGCATTTTATCAATAAGACAAACAGTGGTTAAGAAAAAAAAGCAGCAATAATTGCATACCTCAGTGAATTGTAACTTATTCAGTTACATTGAGAAAGTCTTTACTTGTCTAAAAGTTGGGAGTCTAAATTCTGTCTTTTAGGAGAGATAGCATCCACCATAGGGTGAGACTCCCTCCAGCTTGCATTAGGCTGAATTGCCTTCTTGGGAAATCTACCGTTTTTTCTCTGGCTGTTCAGAAAATCTAAACAATCTGCATTATTTAACTAGATACATAACTTTTATAAAGGTAAGATAATGTCACCTTTATCTAAGTGGGCTTTCAGCTGTCCTTACCTTTTGAGTGCTTCTGGATTTTACTTCTCTAGCACTGACGGGTGTGCAGAACTGCTGGTGAACAGTATCCTGTAGATGACTAAGGGAGTTACGTTTTCTAAGATGGATATGGATGCTTTGATGGATTCTTGCAGCTCTTCTATGCAAAATCAGTACTTTCATTTGGGATTAGGTAGGGTCAAGACTTATCTAGGCATGGCAGGAAAAGAACCAGGCATCTGATAGTATAATGGAAGTAACATCACAGCAGACTGATAAATCCAATCTTCTTCAAAGCAGGTTTAGAATAATGGAGGTTACAGGAACAGGCAGGCAGTTCAGCAAATCTTGTCATTTATGGGTTTGTCTTCAGCCATGATTTCTTGCTCTTGTTATTGCAGAAAGCAGGTGATCTCAGCTGCGGCAATTACTTAGTTCAAAGGCTAAAGTATCTGTGAAAATTCACAGACCCTTCCAGCACAAACCTCTACCTAGAAGTCCAGGCGATCTTGACAAGGGAACACTTTCCCTCCATCAAAGCTGTGACTTTGATTGCTACACCACCCATTATTTCATAATAACTTTCTTCTACTCATTGTGAAATGATATATCGTGGTTCATTGTATGGTGAGGAGGAGTGTTCATATCAGGTCATATGACAGAGCATCCATTCTTATTGCAGACAGTATCACGTCTCTGTGACACAAGGTTTAAGACGAGGAATGCGTGTTTTCTAGCAGGACTTTGCCAAGTCAAGACCAGACTCCAGAGTGGTAGTTTGGGGCTCTTGAGAAGCATTGCAGTTTCTTTTCCTCTTCAGGAGTCTTGTGGCACACCTAACTGCTGGATTGTTGTAATTGTAATGCAAGACTCCTGAGGGACACTGAGACAACATGTGGGAGATGCATGTGTGACTAGAAGAGTTGTTCTGGACTCTGCAACAAAAGAAAATATTTTCCAATTGGCTGTTAACGGACCATAGATGTGGTGTAGTCCACAATTTCCTCAGCACCACCTCTCAAATTTTTATTACATCTTTTTGTAATAGCAAAAGCACTTTAGAAATTGGGAGAAGCAGCAGTGTGTACAGGCTGTTGAGATAGCTGTGGCATGCAAGGAGCCCCTCAAAGTTTCCTTTTATATCCAGGTACAACTGACCAAATTTCCTATCCTTTCGATCTGCTGGCCACAGATACTGCACTGGGAAAAGCAGGATAGGGGCCTCAAACAAGTACTTAATCAAACATGAATTTGCTAGTGAGCAATAGAGAGCCACAGTCCTATGGTAGAGTTGAATGCTAATGTGTCTTCCCTTGTGGGAAACACTATCTCCTATATTCTGAAAACTCTAACTTTTACTGCATCCATAAACCAGCTACACGATTAATTTCTCTCTCATGGGGCTCTGCTATGAAGAAAACCTCATCTGAGATCCCTGGCTTCTACTGCTGCCATCTGTAGCTTCAGCGTAGAGCCACATAAGAGCTCCCTTTCAAGACAAAATCTTACCATAGCATATTTCTGTGAAATCCTTAGTGAAAGGGAACAGTCCTTTCTGCCTAGGTAAGTTTCTCCCTCTCTCTGTGCAAAGAGAGCACAAAGCTTGTGCAAAAATTACCAGCTTCTCAAAATGTTGTCTGCAGAATTCCTATGTAGAAGGAAAACTCAGTATCCATCCTTCCTTCTGTTTATCCATAGATGGCGGCAGGCACTCCCTTGCTTTGTATAGTTTCAGGCCAGGATGTTTACAACCACACTGGCTGAAGAGTGTCTGCACTGCAATGCCTACATTGTACCATGATATTTTTAGTTCTACTCTTTGAAGAGTGCTTATGAAAATCACTGGAGAGTGCTTAAGGAGCAGATTAGCATTTATCTGGCATGATTCCCCTGAAAATGACATTTATAATACCAGCTTTAACCCCTTGGTACATTTAAACGGCAGTGACATTTAACCACAAATTCTTTCTACAGCAGCCTGCATGAACAACATAACGGGGCTTGGAGGTCTTCCACCTGGAGTTTATCCCTGTCTCAGTCGAACAGGGACATGGAGCTATGTACAATCTGAGGATGAAAAGGTTGGGTTGTATCCAGAGACCTTGAAAACACACTATCAGAAGCCAGGAGTTAAATGGCTGGGAGGTTTTTGAATCATTTCCTGATTTACTATGGAAAGATTTCATTTCAGACTTCACAGAGAATGACAGGATTCGTTTCACAGATGACGAGAAGAACAGCCACCCACTGTGGGAAGGTTTCCTGTATGCTGCTGGAAAGCAGAAGACCCAGTGGCTTTCTCTTGGCTAACGGACATCTGTGCCCTCAGAGGGTTTAGGAAATCTAAGTGTGACAGAAAAAACATTTATGAAACCTTTCATTTATGCAAGTTTTATTTTCTTAAAAAGGTTCATTTATGCAGAGTGTGGCAACAAGAGTTTTTGACAGAACAGATACTTTTTTATTTGCCCGATCTGTATAAAAAGGATGATGAAAAACCTGACCCCACCTTGACCACTTATCAGGAATTCTTTACATCAGCAGTTCAGTTGGGTTAGTGCCTGGAGGGTTTTTGTAGCAAGGGAGGAGGGTATTGGCATGACTCCTCTAAGAAGGTTCAATAAACTTCCCCGACTCCAAGTCAGACCCAGCTGTGGCCAAGGCCAAGCCAACCAGTGCCTCTTCGAGAGTTGGAGAAGTTCATGGAGGACTGTCTCCCATGGGAAGGATGCCACCTTGCTGCAGGGGAAAAATGTGAAGAGTTTTCTCCCTGAGGAGAAAGGAGCTACAGGAATAGCATGGAACAGACTGGGACCAGCTGCAACCACAAGTCGGGGCCTGGGAAGAAGAGACAGGAGGGGGGAAGGTGCATTTATTTAAGATCTGGTTGTATTTATCACTGTCCTACTCTGATTCAATTGGTGAATTGGTCGTGGTTTTGTTGTTTAAATTAAATTAATTTTTTTTCCCCAGGTTGAGTCTGTCTTTTGCCTGTGACCATAAATGGTAAGTAAGCCCTCACTGTCCTTTGTCTTGGCCCTCAAGCCTTTTGATGTATTTTCTCCTCCCCATCCCACTGGAGCCAGGTAAGAGTGAGCGAGCAGCTGTGTGGTACTTTGTTGCCAGCTGAGTGGACTCAATAATAGCGCATCTGGATTTACCTCTGGAATTTTAAAGACAAATAAGGAAATACATTACAGGGGTGGCAACACCAGAACAGTTAGACTGATTTGAGACATGGTCTAGGGATCAGGGAGATGTTGAGTGAAGACTTGATGATCCTGGAGGTCTTTTCCAACCTAAGTAATTCTATGATTCTATTACTTGCTCTCAAATTCCGATAGCACACACCAAAGGGACAGCACCATCTTCCACTCTATTACATCCAGGACATTTATTGAGAAATACCTCTATTAAAACACTTGCCTTGCATTCATCACTCAGTTTTTTTGATGCTAGGTATGTTTGAAATCAGACAATCTATGTCCATCCATGCCATGCTGGAGTTCTCTCAGAGCTTTGGTAGTAGGGGTTGCACACGCATTGGAAAGAACTATTGTATCCTTTTACGCATTTCTCAATCAGTTTGACTTTCCTTCTACTGTGCTTACCACACTTGCCATAGATGCTGTGAGCATTTGCAACCTCTGTTACTTTGTCATCTCCCTGTAGAAAAGCTTCCTCATCTCTGTACTATTATTTTCAACAGTCAAAGTTTGATCATAATTTTAGGGTAGTTGGTATTTTCTTCCCAAATCACAGTCCTTGGCTCAAGTTTGCCTAAAAAAAAGAAAAGTTTCACACACATAATTTTTTTAGCTATCATGGCCGTGGAGAAAATGTAAAAATGCACTTCTCATGGGTTCAAAATTCCAAAGATTATGTCAAGAAGGTCTCATAATTAATTCCTGATCACTGTTTGGCAGTTCTGTACTGAATTTGCCCATGACCCAAGCTGAAAGTTCATTCAGGTCAGATTCTGTGAGGTTTCAAATTTGTTCTGCCTAATAGCTGACCGTCTTAGGAAAGTGTTGTCACTAGGAGCATTTGTATGCTAGGTGAGGGTAACGGAGCTCAATGTGCTCAGAAGGTCATGCACATTTATAGATACATATTGCACTGCAGTGAGTATTAAATCTAGAATTATGCCTCCACTTCAGAAAGGGAGTTTTGGAACACAGAAGGCTTCAGAACTTTATTCAAATGCACATTTCCAGTAAGCACAAAATTTTCCTATTCAGATGAAGAACTGTTTATTCTTGTCTCCTTTTAAAGTGGAAAGAAAATATCCATTGAATAGAAGATACTGCATTCACATGGTCCAAGTAAGTGCTGTGGGCAGTTCTTTGTAGCCTCTTGATATGTTCTCTTGAAGTGCTTTGCAGAGGGCAATCAATGAGATAAAAGATAAGGACAACAAATTCACCTTGAATAAGGCCCTTTAAAGGACAAGAAAAAGTTCAACAAAACCCTCTTAATGGACTATGAATAAAAATCAATAGATGAGTGAATGGTTGTATATAAAAAGATAACATCACTCTATAGCAACATTATAATTAATATGTTGTTAGAAATACTTCACATTTCTTGTTCCAGGACAGTCCTTTGATCACACAGTAATTAAAATGTTAATTTAAAAGAAACACAGCATCTGCTCTGGACAAGATCTTCCAGATGGTCAATTTTAAAGTAGAAAGAGACTAGGGCTTCCTACTTCCATGTATACTTATACTGGTACCTAGAGAGACTTATACAGAAACAGATATAAATGTATACAATTACAAAATTAGGAAATATGCCAAGAATTGAAATTATATACAGCCCTTACAATATATTCATCCTTCTGAAGTCAGACGTTCGAAATTAGAATTGAGACAGCAAGCTCAAGTATTGCTAATGTTTTTCTACCAGGCAAAGCAAGGATAGAAAAAGCAACCCCAAACCCTAACATAAATCATAGAATCAAAGAATGTTAGGGGTTGGAAGGGAGCTCTGGAGATCATCAAGTCCAGCCCCCCTGCCGGAGCAGGACCATAGAATCTAGGGCAGATGGAAGGAAGGTGAAGTCTGACAAGAACACATCTAAAAGAGGTCATCTCTGTTCATTGATATGACACTGAATGAAAACTGTAGGTGTCAGAAGCTATAAATCCTTAAATTCTGTCTTTAACCTTTTCCTTCCTCCTTTTGTGAGCAGTTTAATGTAAAGCCATGTACATATTGCAAAACTAACAGAAGTTTTCTGAAGATATCTCACTTATCCTATTCATATGATACTGACAGATTTGGAATAAGGGCAAAGAGAGGTAGTAAGGTTTAGATCAAAATCATAGAGTCATAGAACCACAGAATATCTCAAGTTGAAATGGACTCATAAGGATCATCGAGTCCAACTCCCTGCCCCTCACAGGACTACCTAAAACTAAACCATGTGACTAAAAGTGTCATCCAGACACTCCTGGAACTCTGACAGGCTTGGTGCCGTGACCATTTACCTGAGAAGCCTGTTCCAGCAGTCGACCACCCTCACATTGAGGAAGCTATGAAGTCTATAGCTTCTCATTGCAGTCTAATGGGATCAATCTTAACCATTCTTTTCTCAAAGCAGAACAAGCCAAGTGACTTCAGCTGCTCCTCATAAGTCTTGCCCTTGAGACCTTTCACCAAGTTAGTCGCCCTCTTCTGGACACAGTTTTGTATCCTTCTTATACTGAGGCACCCCAAACTGTGCACAGTGCTCGAGGTGTAGACACCAGTGCAGTGCAGAGCAGAACAATTACCTCCCTTGACCAGCTAGCTCTGTTGTGCTTGATGCACCTGTGGTGAACCAACCACATGATTTTTCTGTCTTATTAAAACAGTGAGCAAAAAACTCAATTTCCCATAAATCTATTCTGCATAAATCCTCCAGGAAACCGGATGCGTGATAACGCCAGCCATAAATTTTGAAAAACTAAACAATCATTCTTCTTTTCCGCCTCACTGCACAAAGGGAGCACATCGCTCCTGCTGAGCGCACCCCCCGCTCCCTCCGCCGCTGCCAGAGAGGAGCAAGGAGGAGGGGGGGGGAAACTGAACTGAGCTGTCAGCGCAGCCCCCTGAAGAAACCAAGCAGCCAGAGAGAAGGGAGCAGCCGCCGCGGAGAGCCGCCGGACAGAACTGCTGACTCCCACTGCTCTAGGAATCCGGGGGAGAGAAAGAAGCCGTGAGCCGCTGCCGGCCGTGAGTTGCGCAATCGCTGCCACCGCCGTGAGTTGCCGCCATGAGCCAAAACTGAAAGAATTCAGAAAAAAAAGCTGCAAGCTGCAGCAAGAAGAAGAAATTGCGACAAGAGGCCATTGGCTGNGGTCTTCTTTAGTATTGTAATATTTCCGTAGAGTAAATAAGGTTTTATTAGAATATATTTAGTAATAAACTTGTTAGATACTCATTTCGGTCTCCGTGTCTGCTTGCGAGCCTGGTGGGGAGATGTCCCAATTTACCCTCAACCCTTCTCCCTTTGGGAGGTTGTCGGACCGCTGCGCGCCCGACCGCGACAGCACCCCAGGACACAGTTTGCCCTTTTGGCTGCCAGGACACACTGTTGACTTATATTCAACTTGCCAGCAACCCAAACCCTCAGATCTCCTTTCATGGGGCTGCTCTCCAGCCAATTTGTATGTATAATCAAGAGAATCCCGTCCAAGGAGGAGAATCTGGCACTTGCTCTTGTTAAATTTTATATGCATGGTGGTTGCTCAACTCTCTAGGCTATCCAGATCTCTGTGTAAGGCTGCTCTGTCCTCAAAGGAATCCACAGTTCCTTTTAGTTTAGTATCATTGGTAAATTTACTTAATCATAGAATCACAGAATCACAGAATGGTAGAGGTTGGCAGGGATCTCTGGAGACCATCTAGTTCAATGTCCCTGCTAAAGCAGGTTTACCTAGAGCAGATTGTACATGTAATGTACGTTCAATTCCTATTTCTCTTTTAACTCAATAGCAAAATCAGAAGTTTCTCTAGCTATTCTTTCATGTCCATAGGTGTTACTGATGTTTATAAAGATTTTTTTTATCTAGAACTACATATATATTAAAAAATAGAGTCGTTCAATAGCAGTAATTCTGCAGAGTGAAATAATTGCAAGGACTCAGCATACACAGTGCATGTGTTTTGGAGGTTTTACATCAGACTATGGTTTCTTTGGTCACATGAATTAAATGTCCATTAGAAGTTCAAGTGCACCAGGGCACCCCTGGGGTGCTTTTCCTGGTTTAATTTTACCAGAATGATATCCTGTTTCTGTCCTCTGAGACCACTCTATGGTGCCAGCCTATGCATGGTAATCAATACATTCACTTTAGAATCACATTCCTGACCCAAATAACAATGTTAATGTAGATGCACCCTGGATCTGCTTACAGACTTAGTTACATCAATTAAGGGCAACTATCATAATTCCTATGCTGATTCTCTCAATTAACTTCATTTACACCATGAACTATGTCAGGACAGATTCATTCTCCTGCATCTAGTGATGATTCATTGAGGAAGAGGAGAACCTCCTTCTTTCTGTGGTGATAATTTGCATTATTGCTGTAACTAAGAGCCATGACCACATAGCAGGCCTGCATTCTGATAGAAATTGTGCAAACTCAGAACAAAAGGCTGTCCTCTTCCCCAAAGGCAATTGAGAGTAGATGAGTGATAAGCAGTGGAGGCACGAAGAAGGAGAAAATATTAATCGGCAGAACAGACCTTAGTCTCAGCACAATGGCAGATTAACCATTGTCATACCTTTTTGTACAACTTACAAGAGCAATGGAGAGGAGAAAAATGAAATCGTATTGTGCATTCTTATCAGGAGCCTATGTTAGTAATGAAGGGAGGCACTGCAGTTTCTCATTTAAATAGTCGATAAATTAGTAAAACAAGTCACATTTCATAACCTCTCTGCCCTTAGATGCCATCTTTTGCAGACTTTAACCACCACTTGCCTTCACCCACCTTTTATTTGGTCTCATCCTAACTATGGTTAATAGGCTTTGTCAGGAGGGAGGTTGTGTAAGAATTTAAGGTGATGAGGCAAGTCAGAGAAGCTCTACAAATCTATTTTCTAATATTTGAAATGCTTCCAGTATTCTATAGAGCAAAAGTGACAAGTAGATCAGATTTAGATCATCTGTTCTAGTCAGTGCATTATAAACAATTCCAGTTAAACTACTCAAAGTTAAATTAAATGGATTATTCAGTATAGTCATGCTTTAAAACACATCATTGTATCAGGCTTTTTGCAAATGCAGTAGATTTTTTTTATTCTTGAGGGTCTTGTTAGCAGTGAGAAGGAAGAAGGATGCAATAGGCTTCACAAGCTCTTACCACATAGACAATAATGGTTAGTATATGCAATACTTGCTACTAGAGCTAAGTTTTGATGAATTAAAATTATTAAGTCACAAAAACAAGATCCAGAACTATGGATCTGTGGTCTGCCTCATTTTTGAGCAGTCCTCTAGTCAAGTGGCTTCACACAACTGAGTCTGCAGTTTCAATTCCACACCCAGAAATTCCTCCCATTCACTTCTCTGAGGGTGAAAATTCATACCTTTATTAAATATATTTCTTCATTTTAACAGAAGAAATTTGGGAGAGCCCCAATTCCTGGAGTCTGGGGCATGGTCCTAGGGGAAGTATCAGTATGAAAGCTTTCTGCCGATCATTCTACACCTTTTGTGTAATGCCTCAGGTTCCTCTCAATAACAAACAAAACAAAATTTAAAAGCCCAAACAAACAAAATGCTTTCCTGGGGTGGGAAAGAAACAGTCTCATTTAATGGTAATTTTCATTTTCTACCTATGTTGTCTAAAATAGTGAGATATTAAACACAAGGAAAAGTTGTACAGCATCCTTATCATAGAATTAAAGAATGGTAGGAGCTGGAAGAGACCTCTGGAGATCATCTAGTCCGACCCCCCTGCCCATGCAGGTTCACCTAGAGCAGGTTCTTATGTGACTCTGAAATGTGTTGCTCAAAAGGCACAGTATGTATCCCAGAAAGGTAGTGTTTGCACTGACAGAACAAATCAGTGATCTGCATTTTCTGGAAAACAGTTTTAGGAGCATTTGGTATTTTTCACATTTTTAAGTACAACTTCAGAGATTAACTAAATCATCTGAAGTCAATAACTGCTGTAAGACTTCAAGTTGTCTGTTTTAAATTGTATTTCAAAACACAAATTACATCACTTAAATAGTAATCGTTTGCAATTAACAGCTGAAAACCAACTCTTATTTCTCCATTACAGTATTCATACAACAAAGATTTTGATCAACAGTATTTTTGCTGCAGATTGATTCTATACTTATGTACAAATACGTTTGGGTATGCACATAAGTACATAGTGTAATTATACACTCCTAGTGTGACTTCTGTAGATTATCAGTAATCTCAACTATTTCTGTCATGATTAGTCATTCCCATAACTTGTTGTTTGCAGGGGTGGTGTTTGCTCTGGGCTGACTAATGCACTTGTGTTCTCAGAACATCCTTTCTCTTAAATGCCCTCATCTGCACCAGTAGCAGTGTTTTATGAATGCTCAATTTAGTGTCATTTACTTATTGTCTTACACTGACTAGATTCAATGGTGCTGTCTCATCTGCCACTATCAAGAAGTAAGTACCCTTCAAGAAGCTGTTGACTGCTAATAAATCTCTCCTTAGCTTGACTAGACATGGGCAGGTCCACCAGCCTGGTATGTGACATTCCAGCAGGTTGCATCTCCCAGATCAATCTCAATTTCCTGGACTCTTTTTCTCCAAGTCACTCCTGAACTGGGGTGACCAGAAAGTGGACATAGATTTCTAGATGTGACTTCACCAACACTTTGTGGCATTCAATAACTTCTTCTGCCTTACCTGCCATGACCTTCCTAATAAATTCCAATATGTAGTTTGACTTATTTATGCTGAAAGCACACTGCTGGCTTATACTGAGATTCATTGTAACTTCCATGTAATTTTCAGCAGGATGCTACCTGTCCAGTCAGTTCCTAATGTATGCAACTCTTCCTCCGTATGTGAAAAACATCATACTTCTCCCTCTTGAACTTTATAGCCCACTCCTCAGGTATCTCAAGGAACATCTGAATTGAAGTTTTACTTTCTGGTGTGCCAGCCTTCCTCTGCAATCTGCTGAGGGATATTCTGTCTCATCATCCAGGCCATTTATGAAGCTATTGAACAACATCTGCACCAGTACAGACCATGGGAACACTCCTCTTGTTAGCAGCTCTCAAAGAGATGTCAAGTGATGGATTAATATCCTTTCAGTCCAGCTGTTTAGACAAGTTTATAACCATCTAACTGATCTATCTATCAATTCCTCAGCTTCCAAAGATGAATAAGGGGGGTGTGGGTCTGTCAAAAGCACTACTAAGGTCTAGTCTTCCCTCGTCCATTTCACAGTAAAAGGACTTCCCTCAATCTCAATGACTGTGCACAGATTAGAGAGACTGCAAATTATGTCAGCCAGTGCTGACAGCACCTTTGGGGAATCTCATACAGCCCCATGGATTTCAATGCAAACAGCTTCTCTACATGGTCCCTAAATTGCTGTTCCTTAGTTGTTGGCTCTGTTCCTCTTTTGCACCTTCTCCTGATACATACAGGGATCCGGGAAAACTCAGTTTGTCTGCCTAAAATACTTTTGATTGGAAAAGTTGTGATCAGCACTCGCAAGGACTCAGTTTTTCCTCCTGCTAAATGCATTTTTCCCATGTCAGCCCAAAAGGTATATCAAACAAACAGTCATTGCACTTGCAGCTTAATAGTTTTGTAAACAATATAACTCAAGTAGATGATCCAAGTTGCCATCACTTTGTAGATTCAAATCAAACAAATTATACAATTCATCCTGTGCAGAATGATCTTACTCGTTGATATACTGTGTTAGTTAGGTACTATATTTAAGGACTACAAGTTTCTGATTTTTTTCCCCCCAGGACGTTAGTGAATACAGATGATACCTCTTTGTCTGCATATGTGACAGATAAGATATTCTCAAAGAACTTCAATAGGTGAAGAGTTTTCTAGAAGAGTCTAGGATGTAATTTGTATATATACATACATATTTTGTTTCCTGCATTTAAAAACAACAAAATTTTAAGATGTTTGGGTATTGCTTACCTAGCTTCATGCGATAAAGAAAAATTACCCCATTCTTAAATAGAAAAATGGGTATTTAATATGTGCTTGTATGACAACCATGTCTAAGGGTATAATTGAACTACCCAATACCTGGGTAACATTGAGTTAAGCACAGAGTACACAGAAAATCAAAAAGATTGCATTTAAGATGAAGACTGTGCGGTCTGCAGGAAAAATACAGACTCCTGACATGGTCCTCTAGTGTCATCCCCCAGTGACACCTCAGCATACCTGCCAGGCCTCCAGCTGCTGCTCCAGAAGAGCGCAGGTCTCCAACAGTTTCTGTGTCAGCCAGACGTGTGTCCTCGTGTATCCTTGATGGTATTACCACCTACATTAACACTCCTGCCTCCTACACACATACAGCTCATGACATCAGATGCACAGGAGAATTCAGCTCAAACACAAACCATCTAAATTTATGTTATATGCCAAAGCAGCACCAATCTCAGCTCCCATTACAGGCGGCAGAGATCTAGACAATACACTTAATAAAATCGGGCACCTGTTCAGCTCAGCCTATTAGACATAAGGGCCTCACTCCAGCTGCCCACAGGTAAGATTCTGCTGACTTTTGATACACTCTTGGGATAATCACCACAGGGCTTGCAGAGAGGATACAGCTTGTAGTAGCTCTGTGCCTCTCTGGAGAGACAGCTGGAAGCCATATCAAAGCAGCCATAGTGCCTGAAAAAATTACTGAAATACAATGTTTAGATAATTGTGTCCTTTCCATCATAACTAAAGCTCATTAAATACTTCCTTGGGTTAATTCTTTCTGAGTAGGTAGGGATATTTTAAAATATCTGTCTTTTATTATCGTCACTCTCATTCATTTGATTGGTGTATTAGGTTTCTATTATATAATATTATTCTACATTGTACTTTAGCCCTCCATCAACTTGGTTATTCATAAACTCCTGCACACAGAAGGAACTAATATTAGCAAATCATTCAGAAGTAATAACAGAATTGTCAGATTATGCTGATAGTATGCCACCACAAAAAGAGGAACATTTATGACTTTTTTAAGGGAGGTATTATGTTAAGTAGTGATTAAAAAATAGTAATTGATGGGGTTTTTTAAAATAAGAAATCTTAAAATTTATGTGGTTTCAGTTGCTACTATGTAGAATGAACCTAACCTAGGTACAATCTGCTTTCTAATATTTTATTATTATTACTATATCTCTGGTTACATATTTAACGGAAACCAAAACACAATTGTTATTTTTGGCATTGAAATTTGTTTATAGAAGTTATTTCATCTCAATTCAGTGAACGTAAAGCTTACCTTGCTGTCTAATTCATCTGATATCTTGTGAGCAGTTGACAGACTCATTGCCAAAGCCATACAGAAAGTCTATTGTGAAAAGCAGATCTCTTCTTTTGACCTTTATACCCCTTTATGTGACAATTATTTCAGCTTTGCCTTTAACTAACATACTGCATGGTATAATAAAAATAATCAGTTCAAGACATGAGATGACTGCAGGCCATTCCACAAAAGTTTAATGGATTTATTTTTCAGGTTGGCTGAGATAACTATCTCAATAAAATTTCACCATTTTTATTGGAGAAGGCAAGATATAATTATAACAACATCTCTTAGAGTTTTTTATACTGCTTTTCACTTACAGAGATTTGTGATTTATTAGTTGCAGTACATTAGTTCTTTGTACGTCTACAAAGATGTGGCTTGAGCCCAAATTCAGCTGGATTTTATTAGCAATTAAACTGGTTTTCAGGCTACATATGCAGCCTGCAAAATTTACTGAAGTGAAAATTTTCCTCATTAACTTTGCTTTGAATAAAAGTCTTCTAATCAGCAAATTTGTTTCAAAATGTACATTTCAAGACAAAGTCATATTATGAC
Organism: Eurystomus gularis; assembly: GCA_013400335.1. NCBI lineage: Eukaryota > Metazoa > Chordata > Aves > Coraciiformes > Coraciidae > Eurystomus > Eurystomus gularis. The sequence continues at coordinate 31,745 of VZZY01011835.1, read as the reverse complement.
TTAAGCTACACTGTGCTTTGACAGTGGTGTTTTCTTGCTGTTCACGAGAAGTACCAATAAGAGGCTATTTTTAACAATGTTGTATATATACTTTTTAGTATTTCTTATGGATTTTAGTTCATTTACAAAACAGCTCTTAAACTTTCAACTTGACACATGAAAATATAATCTATTTGGCTTACGTACTTGTTATCTAATTTCCTAAAATTATTGTTTTAAATTGTGTTCCCTCAATAAGATTTCTCACTGAAGTGTTGAGCTGTATCTATATGTAAATTGAATAATCTTTCAAAGTCAGAGAAAAGAAAACATGAAGCTTCATTTCTGTAAGAAATTAAGCACTATAACTTTCTACAGCAATAAATTATGATAATAGAGATTCATTAAGAATGTACATGATGCTGTTAAACTGTTTGTCAGCAGTAAATAGGTTGCCTTGTATTTAAAGGAGACACAAACAAAACTTGGAAAAAACATGGGAAAAACTTATCTTCATTATATTCATTGCTTTTTTTACAGAAAATACCATGTAAAAATGCCATACCTACCTTAATTCTCTCAGTTTAATCTCTTGCATCAATAACTGATTCAAGTTATTGCATGCAATTTGAAATAGTAGACAGCTAATGTCAAAGGCTGCTAAGAAGCACTCTCAGTGAATCAAATATACCTGTTATGTATAAATAATTATTATTCACTAGCAAAAACGTCCTAACAATATTCAGAAAACAAAACAAAACAAAAACACAAAACAAAATAAAAACCAAAACAAACCAACAAGAAACCAGAACTGGTGTAGATACACCATATCACAGAAACCCAAGATGACTTAAGGTACTACTAGAAGGAAATACGCATATGTAGTTTAATATTGCTTTCCATATAATAATATACTAAGCTTTCCAATAACACAAATTTCTGATAGGCCATTACCTGTCTTTCTAGTGCCTAATCATGAAAAAAAAATAAAAATATGCAGGTTCCTTTCACAGAAATAATCTAATTTTGGCTATAAATTTGCTATTATTTTTCCTGTGTGAAAGAATATAGATGTCTAAAAGAAAAACAGATGCAACATGACAGGCAACATCATGACACTATATGGTCTGCACAAACTGTGAAAGTCAAATTGAAATTTGTTCCAGTGATTTAGGCTAAAAACAAGCTATGTACTAAAATTTACAGCTGTTTTCAAAATTATATCAGATTTCAGTAAATGGAATTATTTTGTGAATAGAGGGACAAATTTGACTATACCATGAAAATCTCCGTAGGTGTTCAGGGAATGATGTACTGTGCCCTAATATATGTTGGGGCAACATCTTTTCTCAGTTCTAGAGTCAGTGAAGCTCTACTGTACTTCCCCTAGCATACTTCATTTGTCCTTTAATGAGGTTCAGATTTTTTTAATAAAAGTAATATTGCACATTCTTTGTAGGCTGGGACATCTTTTGCAGGGCATGAATTCTGTGGTATTCACAAGATATATTGTAAACATCTCTAAAATAAATTTCTGTTTCTGAGCTGCATAGGAAGTAAATGGGCTTCTAGAGAATGACTTCTCTCATGCTAAGATAGGTATTTAAATATATCAAATGAATTGCAGAAAGGCTTAGGTGTGCAGAAAAGTGCCTTCCTCTCTTGGTTAATTATAAAGACAACCTAGATCATGGCTCACCTTTAAACATTGTATATGCATATGATACAAGATAGATGAGATGGACTGCATCCACAGCACCTGGCATCTTAGTATAATCATGAATGGCTTTCATAATTGATCTCTTTCAAGATATTTACTGTATATTTGGCCTATATATAAACATGTTGCATTGTCTATTAAATTAGACTCCATTTTAAGACCAGGCTGTAACATCCCTCTTCTGTCCTTTAAGATCTCTTTATCTTATTGACTGCTCCTATTTAGTCAGTCTCCTGCATAACGCATATTCCTGGAGTTTCTGCATTCTTACAGCTACACACTTATACCTACAGATAAATTCTTCCTCTGTGGGCCTTGAAGAACTGTCAAATACAACTATTTCTCTCAGCTGACCATACAGGGAATTAAGTACTTATTCTGGCAAACTAACGCATTAGGAGTGGGACTCCCATCGTGGTCATCACAGAAATACACAAAGTAGAACCTTCGAATCATAGAACTGTTTAGGTTGGAAAAGACCTTTAAGATCATCAAGTCCAACCATTAACCTAAACCCACTAAGTCCACTGCCAAGCCATGGCCCTAAGCATCATATTTACATGACTTTTAAACATGCCCAGAGATGGTGACTCCACCACTTCCCTGGGCAGCCTGTTCCAGTGCCTGACAACCATTTCAGTGAAGAAATTTTTTCTGATAGCCACCTAAACTGCCCTAGTGCAACTTGAGGATGTTTCCTCTTGTCCTATCACTTGTTACTTGGGAGAACAGACTGGTGTCCACCTCTGTACAACTTCCTTTCAGATATTTGTAGGGAGCGATAAGGTCTCCCCTGAACCTCCTTCAGACTACGTAGTCTCAGTCCCCTCAGATGCTCCTCCTAAGACTCGTGCTCTTGCTCTAGACCCTTCACCATATTGGTTGTCCTTCTCTGGACCCTCTCCAGCACCTTGATGTCTTAAGTATATGTTTCATATCATCTGTTCTTGTTGTCTGAGTTAGGATGAGACAGATTGTTCTACAGAACTACTTATTTCTCTCCATTGCCAATAAAGGAGTATAGCATGGCTAGGCCAGGTTAAAAAAAAAATATTTTAAACATCTAGAATTAAGTAAGGCAAAAAAAAAGAATACTAAAATTTGATAAAATTCTTAAATTAGGCAAATTAAATCACAGCCTTAATATGCAATTGAGCACCCAAGAATTGCTGGAGTATGAAAGTGTAACTAAAATATAAACCCCCATCTAAGGACAGTATCACAGGTATATGTCCAGGTATCACAACTTCTTACTCCCAGTGTGATATAATCAACTTTTTTATTGAAAAAAAACAGGAAGAATTAAAGTTTGCTGATTATTTTCTATAGAAAAACACTGTGTGGAAATAATGGATTGTGCATTAATACCAATATTAAATAGCACTATGAATTCTTGTTATGAACCAGTTTCTGGTTTTGCTCTTATCAAAACTAAGATGCATCCTTGACATGACTCCATTGCTTTTTTTTCATACATTTTGAGTGCCCTTTAATCTTAAGTAGCAGTGGAATCAAAATGGTGCAACAGCTACTATATAACTAATAGAATTCACACAAGCCACCAGCTGATAGAAGACAGATCAAAATATGTTGCTGAATTTTCATTTTCTAGGCAAAAGATAAAACCCAAGTACATATACAATTATATACATACACAAATACATTTATATACATACACAAATTAATGGCACTATTTTAAAACTGCACAACTCAGAAATTAATATCTATATTGTGAAATATCAGAAAATTAAACATGTTTCTAAGAGAACATATATAAGATCTGGGAGAAGATTTCTGGTGGAGTCCACTAAAATAGTCTTGGGACCTATGTTGCAAGTGGGATCCCTTACAGTGTTACAAACACTAAACAATGCTAATTCTTTGAATTATTTGATCTGGCTTTAATAGAGGGACAGTGCTAGCAAAAATTGTAATTACACAGTTTTGTGAGGAATTGTCAAAGGATAAAAGATTCAAATATCTGAGAAGAATTGGGTGGCAGCAAACAGAAAATGCAGTTAAAAGAATGTGACATACAAACTTAATCAATTTACCTCAAAATTACTTGAGGGTGCAATTGATCTCACCAAATAAATACTCTGCATTGTAGTACCTATATCAGATCTCAACTATTACATTCTGTTACAGAGCTGCAGAGGCAGAGAGAAACAAGCATTTCTGGAACAAATCTGTCTTGTCTTTAAGTAGACACCCAAAATAGGTCAAAGAAATCATTCCAGAAAGGGTGAGTAGCCCAGATACAGGCATCCACATTGTTGATATCTAATGTTAAGCAAGATGAATTGAACCTTTCAGTATTTCTTTAAACCTTACTTAACATCAAAAGGTTCAGTAGAGAATATCTTCTTTCTAACTGCTAGGCATCTTTTATGCTGTGACCTATTCCCTTGGGTCCTGGTGTGCTTTATCTGGCAGTGATGAGAATATCTGAACTTACAAACCTGCATGTTTTGAATAAGTGGTCATTTTGGGGGGTTTGTTTGAGTTTGGAGCTTTGTTTTTCCTTGGATTTGGGGGGGAAAGGGTTTTTTGTTTTTAATGGATGGTTTTAAAAAAAATAACAGTTTCATAATGTGGAACTATCAGTGTTACAATTAATCTGGAGTGAACAGATGGGCATTCAAATTCACATAACGGATGTTATGTGGTTCAGTGCTCATATAATTAGTTGTGTATCAGTGACAGGACATTAGGTCACTGGGTAATTTTGGTCTTCACCAGAAAATTTGCCTGAATTCAGAATGAGCATCAATCAAAAAACCACACATCATATTATGCTAAAAGGTACAGATAGACTTCAACAATCATTAGCGAATATTTGAATTGCAGAAATAGCACTACTTTTTTGATCTCAAACAGTAGTAGCAAGGAAATGAAATGTTAGCTCTGCAGGGTTTTGGATGCTGATATATGGCCAGGACAGAAGACTCCCTTTATCAGGACACCAGTGATGTCTTCACAGACACCACTTAGAGGAACTGTGCTCTTCTCACATCAGATGTCTATCATCTTCTCGCATATATACAACTGTAAGGAGCAAAACGCAGAGAGTGGTGGTTTCCCCTAGTATCAAACATGATGCCGTATGAGAATAAAGGAAAGTGGATGGCTGTGAACTTTTCTTCTTTCTTTTCACAAGGTTCTCCTGGTTTTGCTCTGATCAAAAAATTATCAGTGGATATATTTCCTACAACATATTCTGATCTCTCTTTGTTTATTTCTCAAAAAAGCTTCAGTCTGAGTTAATATTAATGGTGAAATTGTTGGTCAAATTCCTGCTTAGAGGAAGGACATTAGGTTCCCTTACCTCAGTCTGTTCTCTGGACTTGGCAATGTCAGAATCCAGGTCAGTAATATCCAGATGAACCCAAAAGCATTAGTAGCTTTTTCTAAATAGAGGTGTCCCAGGTCTCTAGCCTTACCACAGAAGAACAGAAGTCAGGAAGGAGGCCTATAGAAGACTGACATAAGCTTTAAGCAAGTGAAAGTGACATGGTGCAGGTCCTGAAAAAGCAGAAGCTCTGTCTTGTGGATAGGCAGGTATTCTGCTTTTCCATTATGGTCACCAAGAAACAAATATCCTGTTGTGGAAACGCAGTAGATGTGCATGTATCCAAATTCCAGTGTTCATCCAAACTGACTTTTCTTCCTCTGACCATTCCTCCATGCTGCATCAATGGATACATCCCCACCTTTCACCTTCACTCAAACTGGGCCAACAGTTGCCTGAAAGTTGAATTCCACCCAGATAAATTTTATGAATGGTCAAATTACAAGATGAGCATTGATTTCAGTAGGCTTAGGATTTCTAATAACTATCTCACTACGGCTACGAAATCACTTAACTAGGCAGGAGAGAAAGGATTCAATCCCTTAAAACTGAGTTTGATTTTACATATGTGCAAATATGACATTAACACTGCAATTTCAATACTGTGGAATTGACAAGCCAAATATCTTCCAAAAAAGTGAAGTACAAAGCCTAGGAAACAGACTCCTGCTCTCTTCTCAGATATTCTTGGGAATGTTTACTCAATATATAAATGTCCACTCTGTGCGTTTCCTGCCACAGTGCAGAGAGCTGTCTCATGCTGTCCTTTTCTTCCATCAGCTACATTTCTTCCAAGGTCTCTCAGAGCTTGCAGCAACATATTTAAATGTTAATGACTTCTTAGCAAATCTTCATCTGCTAGCAACCCTGGGCTTTCAGTACCTCTTTACTGGTCTTGCAGGTTGAAAAATCAGAGTAGCATCTAGGTTATAATGTTAGAACCCAGAAATAGCTCAAATATTGTGCAGGTATTTCCAATACTTCTACTGAAATCTCTTAGTTACTAGGTGATTTTTATACAAAATACTCCTCTTCATACTTATTAGAAGTAATATACTCTGTCAGCACAGGGCCCTTTACAAAGTCCACACGTTCTTTCACATTATGCACCGTCATACAGCATGCTTGTTCTTATAGAACAAGTCCTTCAGAGATAAAATCTTTATTTTTCTTTCAACATGCCATCAAGCTGCACAGTCTCCATCTTAGTGATGATAAAATGAAACAAAAGTAAATAGAACATAATTTGACTTTTGCCACTTTGCATTAAGTTTCTAGCAGTACCAAATTTGATGAGGTTCTGTAACTACTCCCTATAGGTTATCCAGTCACTGTGGGGATTGAGTGACTGCTGGGTTATCAAACCACGCACCTGGTGAAGGATTAAATTTTGGTATCGTTTTCATATCTTATTGACTTTGGTTTGAAATTAGGCAACATTCAAAAATGGTACATGGAAACACTAAAGAGTCACAGAAAGTTCAAATTCTTCCCAAATAGAAAACCAGGACTTAACGACAGAACTGCTTCCCTCATCTAATAAAGCTGCTCACTTTCACTTCCAAATGAGCCTTGACCCTGTGGGACACAAGTTCTGTATGTACAGAAACACGCATTTCTTTACAAATAGAGTGGCAATCTCTGCAGCAGTCACAGGTCTAGATGTCCAAAGGTTTAATGCAGATAATGTCTGCTAAGGTTGATGATATAGATACAGTGTCTGGCCTTTCTTTTTTATCCTCACTATCCAAGATTTCAATTGCATACCTGTAAAAACATGCTAATCCACAGATCAGATTAGGAGACAAGAGCTCTGAAAGAATAACATCCTCTCACACTTCAGTCTTTAAACTTACTCTTTTTCACAAGCCTGGACCTGATAACTGTGTGTCCTGACCAAGAAGTGACAAATTAACACATTGCAGTTCAAGCATATAGGCTAAGATGAGAGTGAATAAAAGCTTCCTGAGCATGACAGCCAACAAATCTGAAGAAGCAGAGGTCTCAACACAACAGGTAACTTTCTTACTATCAGGAGTATTCTTGAGGTGTTTCGCAGAGCTTCCTGCAGCTCAAAGCTCTTCTTATGCACTTATTAGCTTATGCAGGTCTGTAAGTGATAACAACATGGTCCCTAAGGATATTGAGAGTCTCTAGTCTACCACTTTTCAGGAGTTCCACCTCAGACAGGGGTCTAAAGAATATCATAGAATCATAGAATGTATTGGATCAGAAGAGACCTCTAAAGGCCATCTAGTCCAACCCCCCTACAATAAGCAGGGACATCTCCAACTAGGTCAGGTTGCTCAGAGCCTCATCAAGCCTGACCTTGAATGACTCCAGGGATGGGGCCTCCACCACCTGTCTGTCCAACCTGTTCCAGTGCTTGACCACCCTGGTCATGAACAGCTGGCTGAGAGAACAAAACTGGTTACAGTTTAAGAACTGCTATGGGCAAAGAGGAAAGCTACTGGCCTTTTCAGACATCTAGTTTGCAAGTCTTACATTGTCAAGGCATCCTTGTCTCTTTCATCAAATTTTGTGCATCTTTCTATGTAATAGTTGTGGATGCCTCCCACACCTAGCAGAATGAGGTAGAATTGTTCAATGTTACCTGCAGGAGCACTGGAAAATTGCAAACTAGGCAGAAAAGGGTACTGTGCTGTGAAGGCAACTTGCTTCAAGGTTTGTTTATTTGAGAATTTTCATTCATGAGTGGATAGTGTGTAACTATTTACTCCCATTGCCTCAGAGACTACTCAGTGTAAAGTGATAAAATAAAATCCCTGACTAGTGTAAGATCATCATCTGTAAATGGGTTTTCTGGGTTCGCCCGCTGCCTTTCATGAAGCATTACTGCTCCCCGGTTCACTCCATGTCTTGCCGTCCAAGGAGCTCCTCCCCTGCCATGTCCTGACACAACTGCTCACACTACTGCTGCCTCATGGAGTGCTGGCAGTAGGATGCCAAGAGCTTTACGTTTCTAGCCCAGATCTTTTTCGCAGGCTACATCTACTAGAAGATTTTAAATGGCAATAACGAGTCAAAGAGGAAGGGTAAAGGAATCAGAAAACTCTTATTCCCTTCATATTCAACCAGAGGGGCATGTCTGATCACAAAAAAAAACATGTCCCATGAGCATTACATAGATAAACTAACCTTGAACTAAGAACAATTATCAATTTGTTTAACTTCATTAGTTTTCCACTACAGCTTATTTATTACTGATTTTCTGCTTCAGCTACATGGCAAAAATAATTGGAAAAGTTGGCATATGCTTTCCAGCGTGACTCTTGAGACTTTTCCTGGTGGGACTTAAACCACCTTTCAAAATAACTGTGATTTGTAATTGTGAATGTGCTGGTGACCACTGGATACCTGTGCAAATGGGTTCCTAGAGAGAGATCAAGACCACATAAGTACAGCTGTGTCTATCACACACATTACCTGCCCCAAAGCTTTCCTTAGACTGTGTCACACCTGCCCAAGCTCCATCATCACTCAGGTGAAATGCTGCTAACGTGCAATGTCATGCAATGCCAGGACTACCAGAATATTATTTTTTTAAAAAATTGTTTCCAGTGGAGCCCAGCCCCTAATCTTTCTCAAACTGATAGTTTTCTTAGGTTTTGAAGAACACATGAACAAAACCATGATTTTTACTTCCCTATCACACTTTCTCAGTTTGCTTAGACACTTTCTGATCATTCACTCTGTATTTTTGCCACTGTGTTTGTTGTGCTAAAATAATGTTCTCAGAGACAAATATTAACCAAAACACAAACGTTAAGTGTACATTTTCAGCACAGTGGCTAACATTGCATGCAAAAAGGTCATGATACTAGATGACTCCTGCAATAAAGGTGTGTAGGGCGATTTGTTGACAGGTGACATTTCTGCAACCTTTCTTGCACTGGCATATCGTTACATGCCCTGTGCCATAATGTCCTCTGTGCTACAATACATCATTCAAACAGGTCAATGCAGCTCTTGACATTTGGAGCTACCTTCCTTTATCCCACAGGTTCATTGATTTGTTAGCTCTCTTCTAAGCTCAAAAAACCATGCTTCCCTCTTCTCTACATCTTCATATCTCTCTCTTACATGGTGTTCCTCTTTTGATATTTCAATTCCGTAATATGCTTAGCAATACTTTTTACATAAAAGGCAATAAAGGCAAGAATAAATAAATGCTCTGTTGTATTGATTCTATTTTTAATTTTTCATTAGACCACCAGTTTGGTTCCACTAATAAATGCCAATGCTATTATGCTATTTTGTTATTCTGTGAAAAACCTACACTAGCTAATATATATAGTTTTTAAAATACTGAATGAAACATTAGTCCCCACTTGGTTCATATCATCAAGTAATCAGCATAAAGTCAGTACCTGTGACAAGGCAGGATTAGAGACAGTCAGGCCAAACTGTGTAGCTAATGCTCCCAAACGACAAACATTTTTTAGGAAAAAGAAGCAGTCTGTGAAAGATCAGAAATAGGTGGGTTGTGAGATGGAGTTCTGGGGTTAACTTGTATTATCCTTACTTACATAATTCACAGAGATGCTGAATCACAGGTAACCTGCTATTATGTACCTAAAAATACAGCAATTTATTAAGCCTGGTTACTCAGAAGGCACTGAAAATATAGCACTGGAAATAATTAAGGCCTGATACCATGAGAGTTTGAGGCAGAGACTGTTGAAAAATTTCCGTCAAATTACAGATCTTTTCAAGCCAATCTTCAAAAAGAAAAAAAAATATTTTATTTTAAAAATTAAAAGTGAGATGAAAAGTCATGGTACCTCTGTGCAGTTTAGCTCAAGCCCATTCCCTCCACATACCCTGGCCGGTCAAGACAGAAGTTAGGGCACCTTGAAGTAACTCCTGAAGAGGTCAGTAATGACNACTGAGGCACAGGAAAAAAAAATAATTAAGCACTTTTTAAAATGTTCTCACACAGATTATCCTCAGGTTTCCCTAAAGATGGCAGAAGTTCATTGTTCATCTTCCCTTGCAGGAAGTGCCCCAAATACTGGTAGATACTAGGTCTTCAGCATTGTGATGAATTTCTAGAGTTTGCACATACAGAGTAGTGCATCAGTCCGGGCATCAGCCAGGCACATGAAGCGAAGACTGCAACAGGTTATGGCTGTTTATTACCTGGCATTTTCCTCTACCCAATTAACCACATACTCAAATGCGTACTGCCCCAACATACAGAAAGACACTTCTCTCAGTTTCAGGTGAAGTCATCTTCTCACTCAGACTATAAATCTGTAACTTGTCTGGAACTTGTCCTGTAAATGATAATGGTATGAAGAGTTAAATTTCTAATAGTTCCCAATTTTATCCAACAAAGCTAGCAAAATTTTTACCATTACATTCAGTAACAATGGAAGGAGAACTGCATCTCACAACTGCACTTTGCATTTTGATGTATGTGAGCAGAGAACAAGAATTAACAGGCCGTAACACAGTGCTCATTCCAAAGAATCAGCCAAATAAATAATCCTCCATTCTTTAATAGCAACCTGCTTGAAAGCTTCCCTAATATAAGGCATCAAGTAGTGAGGTTGAGGCTGCTAACATAAAGAAACCTGTGCTTCAGAAAGGGAGCAGCAAGACTCATGTATGCTCACCTCCTTGGTGCAGTCACAATTAGCAGCCCAAAGACAGTAGCTGAACAAATCAGCCAAGGTTGTATTAGATTTCTTCCATGCTGTAATAAAGTTTCTCTCACTCTGTTTTGGAAAACAAAGTAAATACAACTATTTTACAGAGTGAGTTCAGAATGAGATGGTGAAGCCTCCCAAGAACTGGATAGAAAGTGCTGAATTAACTTGTATGTTCATTCACACATTTTAAATCCCAAAGTCACTCCTGCAGTCTTGGCCATTTCTGATGCATCTGGCTTGGTGCTGCTTCAGCTCCCACTTCTTTTTTGAAATATTAGATTACCAGTGATGCTCCCCTGTCACTGTTGTTTTCCTCCACTTTTTCCTTCTCTGTATTTTCCTATTCTACAATAAACCACGGCAGGAGGAATTAAGAAGGCAAATCTCAGCTGTCAGAGGTAATAATAACGAATTATACTATAATAGTATTTTATTACATGCTATTTGTATAGCAGCCATCATCTCCAAGGGCGTTTTACAAACAAACCACGTCAGGAATAACCTTTTCAGTGCTGAGAGTCACACACAAGCTTTGGGCTGCAGCCAGCCTTCAAGCTGCAACACTTCGCTCTTGAGGCTCCCCAGGCTATTCTTCCTTGCAGGCAGGGTGACACCTTGCTGGAGCCAAGCTCCTCAGTGAAGACCATCATTGTAAGAAAACCTGAACCACAACAAGACCCACAATCACTGCTCAATGCCCCTTTTTGCCTCCTGTTACCATGCAAAGACAATGAAGAGGATGGTATGGGCCTCTCCCCTGAAGCACAGCTGGCAGAGAGGCCACCAGTTGGAGTACACTGAACCAGAGTAAGAGGTGAGTTATCACAAACTGAGAAGTTGTGTAATCTTCACTGCTATGACAGTTCTTCAGAGGAGGATGCTGCAATTGAATTGCAGACAACACTGAGTATCCCATGTTGGCTTTCATAGGTAGCTATAGGAGTGAAGAATGACAAATGTCTGATGCATAAGGGCGGACCGTAGCAACCACCAAAATACAGCTATCTTCTCCCAGCAGTGGGGACACCTGCATTTCAGAGAAAAAGGGCAAGATTTCCGTTCCAGGTTTGCAGCTGAACGTACACATCTGTGGGCACACTGGTGCCTAATCTGCCGTTGCATTCAGTGGAGATCTAGTTGAGATTATATTCACATACCACTGCAGGTGAATGTGCAGCTTACACGTGAACACCTACATGTTGACCCCTGTATTTAGCCATCTGAATCTGGAACTGAATCTTACCCAAACTATTCTGCAAGCATGTGACAGAAAGACAACGATGCACCTGCATATCCCCTTATAGGTCACTGCTCATTCAAGCCCTCCACCTCACTTAGACAGTTATCTGATATCTGGCACAATCCTCGCTCCTTCTCCATCAGCTGCAGTCTTGAATCTGCAGAAAAGTAGCACAAGTCTTTCTAACCTCTTCTGAATGTGAAGGTTTTCACCCGGCCTTTATGAAACCATTTTCTGTGGGTGACAAAAATTCAAAACATCCTTGCATGGTCTGAGTGTTTGTGAGGGGTTCTTGTTCTACCCTAAGGTGTCACATCACTTCTACTCAGAAGTGTGTTTTGAAACCCAAGCAGACTGGCAAGACTTTACAAGAGGAAGGCCAAATTGTCATCTCTCCAAGATGTTCTGTGTAAAGTGGCTCTTTTAAATAGCTATCTGGCATAGCCTGCAAATGTTTTGCTGTTGTATTACATTATATATTAGCCATGTCCAATTAATTGAGTATGACAGTTCTTACTCAAATCATTTTATGTTCTACCGGTTATCTAGAGATAACTGGGGACCTGGAGGTTTCTTAGATGGCTTTTTAGCATTTATGAAAGAACAAGTAACAGTAAAGCAAAACAAGTGCATGGTCTTAATTATTTCAAGTATTATTAAGACTTATCCATTTTATCAGAGGCTGTTACTCTTGATGTTAATTGTAAATTTCCCTTTGCCCTAGGTATAAGCTGCTGTAGCTCAAACCAAAGGTCAAGATAAAGGCATCATGCATAATTAATCTCCCTAGAAAATAATTAAGCCACCTTTTTGTATTATTACACTTGACCTATCAAGAAAATAGATATTTCATGCTATGAAAAAAAAAAAGCCAAAAATGCACTGGTGTGAAATTCACAGAATCGCAGAATGGTTAAGGTTGAAAGGGACCTTTGGAGGTCATCTTGTGAAACCTCCTTGCTCAGGCAGAGCCAGTTAGAGCAATTTTCCAGGACCAGGACTAGACAGTTCTTAAATATCTCTAAGGAGGGAGACTCACTCAGCTAATAGTGGGGCAAAGATTCTACATCAGCTTGCACGCTGCTGAGCAAGATTCAGCAAAAATGTCTAAAGGCTCATGGGCTTATTCTTTCCCTGATTCCCTCCTGTTGACTAGTCAAAGGCTGTGGCTGCATTAGTGGGGAGCAAAACAAATCCTCAGACAAAACAAATCCTGCTGAGACATGAGGTTTGCTAGCTACAGTTCAGTGTAACACTATTGCTGTTTCACAGACTGATCAGCTAAAAAAATGAGCAAAGCAAGCTACCTTTGACCTGGAAAATACTGCTGGAGTCAAAGAGAATAAGCTTGGAAGAGCTTTCCTCAGGCCATGAATCTAACTAAATCTAGGGGAATGGGACTTGGATCAAGCCATTTTCATGAAATGTGTACATAAAGAAAAGTGGAAGTCAGGAAGAAATGTGTTTGTTTGGTTTTGGTTTTTTTTAATAAATCTGTAGTAAAAATCCAGGCAAATCCACATTCATATGAACAAATGAGTGGTAAACAATATTTTTAGAGGAAAGACTTTATTATTTTTGTTAATACATTCCCTATTCAATGGTAAAAGAAAAAAGCTACCTTCACCACAGGCATATTAGTGACATTTCTATATTGAGGAAAGATTTTTTAGCAGTAACACTAAAGAAATAGTTTCAGGCCAATCTTTTTATCCTTAGTAATTTATTTAGTCTTTATTTTAGCTTTTGCACATTTTTAGTCTGTGCAAATGTACGGGAAATATAAATTAAGAAAAATATGTTTTCTATTACCACTTAAAATAAGAGCTAAACCTTCCGAACTTGCAGGCAAAGAAGCTATATTAATTTCAAATATTAAAACAAAAATATAATTATACAGGATGAATATTTCATGCTAAAAGTTGCTAACTATGAGTATACATGTGTACCTGTTTCTGTATAACGCAAATTCTACTTCCACAGTAAAATGCCAGAAAAAGGTACAGGAAAGATCTTACTGCTGCACACTTCAAACTAACAGAGGAAACAAACATATACCCCATGCTTTAAGTGCCGTTCCATGCAGTCTACAGACAATGGAGAATACTGACACCACCTCTGCAAGCACCTACCTTTGGTGCCCAGGTTCCCTCTACAGTCAGTAGAGAGAAGTGTGTGCTTCCACACAGCAATTAGAGCTCCTAAACTAGAAACCAACTTTCAAATTTAGGCATCCTGATTTGCCTTCCAGAGACCTCTCTTGACCATATAGGCAGCTTCAGCTTCCACCTTCATATCTTCTTGCATGATATCTTATATTTGGCATTACATGTTTCATGAACTTAATGGCTGGATGTAGGGGAAAAAAAAAAATCAGCAGCAAAGAAAGGACCTAGGCAAAATTTGGTTACTTCTGTCCACAGTCATGATCCAGAAAAGACCCGCTCAGCTCTTGCATAATTTAGAGAGGACTTAAATTTACCAGGTGAAACCCAGTCTAATTCAAAATGTTCCTCAGCATCAGTTGTTTCAGTCGTGCTCATATCTAGGACTACTACACCCAAATGAGATAAAAAATGAAAAACTCTGAAGAAAGCAGTGTGACACATGAAATAAACACTGCTCGTGGCACATGAGGATTTCCAAGAATGCTGTTGCAGCTGAATTGACTTATTTCAAGATCATAGATGATACCTATTCTTCTCATGTAATATTTGAATGCATGCAGTAGACAACCAAGGTATAAAGGGAGATCTGTACTCAAACCTTGCCTTAAAAAAATGAGATTCATATGCAGTCTCCAAGCAACTGTCCTAACCACTAAGTTGCAGCCTTCTTAGCCGACATCCCTTCATTTTTGTTTTTTGTTTGGGTTTTTTCCCCTCTAAAGTTCCTTCAGAAAAGTATTGTAGATAGAAAAGCAGGTTGTTAAAAATATAATAAAGAAAAAAATAGAAGATATATTCACTTCTCTGTTTGTGAAAGGCATCTTACATCCAGCTAGTATATATGAAATAATAGCTTCTCATACACATGATGTGAAAGAATCTCTTTGGGAATAATTTTGTGGAAATAATCTATTACATGTATTTAATAAAGGGAATTGAAATCTCAGGCAAACCATCTTCAATTTTTAGAGCATTACTTGGATAAGGAAATATTCTACAAGAAACAGCTCTGAATTAATGCACTTGCATTTAATTTGGGGATGAATTTTCTCTAGAAAAATCTGAATTAAGAAGTATGAGTTGACAATGAATTTTAATTTTTTTCTGAGATGAGTACAGATACTTTCCAGAATTGATTAAAACTGTGATCCTCAGGAAGAAAGAAGGTCATATAGGTACGTACATAGGAACCCCAGGAATGCTGAGTTCTGTTAAGATCGTTTTCCATTTGTCTAGACACAAAACATTTGTTGGTCATATTTTCCACCTCCACGTATCTCCTTTCTGTAAGGGATAGAGTAAAAAATATTGTTACAAAAATATCTTAACAACAAATCATGAGTTATTATTAAAGGTGTTAGAAATGTGCCTTTGCATATTAGCAAATTAAATACTCAAAATTTCATGTAATACTGTTGCCATTTGATGAATGTGGTATTACAATTATAAAAAATATTCACTCAGGTGTCACTTTAAGATATTTTCCTAAATATTTAGACATTTCTTGGTGAGCAAAATAAACTTTCTTTTATCTCAAGACATTTTGTTTCATTGACTTTTTAGTCACATTTCAATTCCTAATTCTCCCCTCAAGGACCAAGAGGACAGCTGAGGAAAAGGATTGCATAGAAAAAGTTGAAACTAACCTTAAAGATACTGGTAGAGGGTCTCCTATTACAAAGGCAAAAGCAATTACAACTTCATTCTGTATGCATTAGCAAATTGAACATTCAGCCCATGAATACACAAAAGAACGTCCCATGGAGGTGCTTATTCAATTACAGTTGACAGCAGCCAGTGTTTCAAACCAAACCACTAAAAGCAATGTGTCCCCATAATCAGTGTGATCACACACTCTTCAAGCAGAGAATTAGGAGCAGCAGTAACCAGCCTGCTCAGCCTCTGCTCCTATCCCCTCTACCAAGAAAAATCCAGTAACGTTACAAAACCAACTAACATCAGCAATGCAGCAGTAAGAACAAGCTATAAAACTGGATACAAAGAAGTGGTATTACAGCTCAGCACTGCCTCTGTAGCAATTATATCAATGAGACCTCTTTAACCTTGGTAAATGGATTTTGCAAAAGCACCACTAGCATTCCAGATTTCAGTTTTCTCTACAATAATATTAATGAGTTATTGAAATGCTATTGACATTTAAAATACCAACATCTTTCCTTGTTAGCACTGGATTGGGTGGTTTCTATGTTCCTGGAAGGAGGACAGAGATTAATCATGATAAATAGAAGGAAATAGCACTGTAGTGGTGTTTAATTAGGATTTACAATTGTTAATCTTCATTATTTTGCCTGTCTTAAGGTCTCTTTTGAAAAGATTTCCTTTATATCATAGACTAAAAGGGATTCTGCAGCTTCAAAAGATCTAAGACCAGTAGTTTTTTCCCTTTTGCAGGAATGGAAAGTATTTACAATAAAGGATATGGAATTTTTTACAATTCCATATGAGACTCTCACTTTTACATGTTTTTCATCTATGATGTCCTGAGGTAGGATTCTTCATCTCATTTTGAAAATAATTTGCTTTTGTCTTGTTTTGCATACCTACAGTTCAGCATGACAGATCCATTCCCAAAGAGAATTCCTTTGGAGGCCCTCCAGAGGAATACAGGAGATGGGTTTTCCTCAGTTCATATTGTACACTTCAGAGGCAAATACCTTAGCAATATCCTTAAAGTGAGTGTCCCCTGTTAGTCAATGAAGATAAGTTGTTCTTTTGTAACAGAGGAAGATTCTTTTGCCTAAGTTTATCTGCCCCTGAAGAGACTTTCCCTGTCTACATTAGAAAGTGAGGTGCTTCAGAAGAATTATCTTACCAGGCATATAAGAATTAGGAATAAATTAGGTGCTTCAGCAAGGTAGTCTGAAGCCCACCATATAAAAAAAAAGTATGACTGGTGTAACTTTTGCTTTCTTTAATCCTTGATCTTGCTGTATCAAATGCAAATGTAATAAAAATGTCTTTTGTTTTCCTTGTATAATAAATTAAAGAGAAATTTTAAAACAGCAGGAATTCAAGAGCACTGGAGTGCCTAAGGAGCAGTTATCTCTAATGTTATCTGGGAATTCTCCAAAAAAGGTGCTATTAACCCAAAACACTGCAAGAAATCAGGATAGGTGGCAGCTAATATGTTCTAGAGAGAAGATTCATAGCAAAGCAGGGAACAAAACTCCAAAGATTTTACTGTTTTCCTGTAGTTCCTTTTTTGGTATAGAGGGAAATAACTTTCTGTGTTTCTTTTTCTTCCAGTAAAAAGCTGGGAAGACAAAAACTAACAGCTCCATTCTCTGTACTGTATTACTGTGCATAATGTTTGTTGTACTGCAGAAAACATATTTCTGGTAGAGATGAAAAGTACAAAAGTGAGCAATCACCAAGTCTTATAACAAGACCAAGACATGTCTTGGATTTTTGCCAAGAAATTTCAGTACATGGAAATGTTTGCAATGTGCTCATCCTGCAGTCAGGTTCACATAAATCTCTACCCATTACTTGAACAGCCACAATGATGCACAGGCAATCTGTGAAGGGATCAACCTGACCCCAGTGTGGCTGGTGGGGATGGTCCTGTGGGAGAGGAGCTCTTGCAAGCCAAACAATTTTTGAAACTCCAGGAAATCCACAGATTACATTGAAGAGGTAGATTTGGATCTAGGATTGTGGCAATGCCAGGATGGATACAGAATGACGGCAGTTCTTTTTCGGGCAGGTATAAAAAGAGTTCTCAAATAGATATAAAAAAGAGATACAGAGATAAAGATATGGCCAGTAATTATAGGGAGGAAGAAATAGCTATATTACCCACTCCCAGAAATTAAGACCTAGTTCCTGAGATATTTATTCCCCAGGAAAGCAATGAGTGGAGGCCTAATGTCTGGAGCTGTATTCTGTGAGCTTTACATATTCCCCATACACACACATCGCATAAATTCCCCTCTAGCTAAACACCTTCTATTTCAGGAGATTCAGCTGAAGACCCAAGGAGTCTAGTGAGTCCATAGCCATAGGATAACATACATAACCTTTCTTCTCAAAAATTTGTTTCTTTTGTGAGAAATAAAAGACATTTTAAAGAAATCTCAAGCAAAAAAAAACAAACCCAAGCCTCAAGCAAGAATTTTCCTCTGAAAGAGAGATGCCAGATATTGCCAGATGCTCCCTCTGAAGTCTGCTGTTGCCATATTTAAGTATTCAAGATGCTTAAATGGACAGTGGTAAAAATTCTCAAATAATCATGAACTCTTTCCTCCTGGCTCTATCATAGTCCCTTTTCTTGCCAACAGAATAAAAAAGGGCCAGTCTTCTCCCATGAAGGCTGCGCCATGCATCCATGCAAATTACTCATTTTAAATTATTTTATAGGTCTGGATGCTATAACCTCTCTTTTTGCTAAGATACCCCTGGAACTGAATGGGTACAGTGTGAGTGAACAAAGTAGTAAAGCCAAAAAATACCAGTGATGGCAAAGATAATCAAAGCTGCCTTCAGGTTTGATATTGCTAATTTATTTTCCATTAAAAATGTGGAACCTGTGGCTGACTTTGATATCCTAGTCAGTCCAGGCACAGAGCTCAATGGGGTCTGAAGTTAAAAGGGACAGCTGTGTAACATGCAAATTGTTACCGGCCAGGGAGATTACTTAGGGTGATATATGGGGCTATAATTAGGATGAGAGGAAAATGTAGGCTGTCTATCAGAAAACAAACTGAGAAGTGTTAGGCCAGAATATTCCGCCCACAAATGAGATCAGAAAACCCTGGAAAGCACACTGCACATAGTGTTACCATTCACAAGACTCTCTTGTGCATGTCACTATAAGTGTTAGGTTTCTCACAGCCCAGCTCCAGGGTCCCTATCAGGAGATCTCAAGAGACATCTGAGTGTTCATTCCCAAAATTGGCTTTAAGTATCAGAGCATTGAGGGTTAATCTAAAAGACTTGCACAGCAAATGAATTATTTTAAATCAAAACCAAGCAAGCACAAATATTATTTTTAAGTATGATTTTTTTAAAGCCAGCTATAATTGATTTGAGCGCTGACTCACCAGTGTGAGAACATGGGGTTGGCAGTGCAACACAAGTGATTACGCTGGGAGGACAACCGTTAACAAGCTGGTAAAATCTATTCCCATTGTTAAGAGGGCAATCTGCTTATGTCACCTGCCTCCATGGACAAAGAGAAAACTGAGGGAAGCTCGGCCTACAGCTTTATCCATTTTTCCAGGAGTAAAAAATGATACAGAACTTCTCATGCTAAAAAGAGTTAAATGATTTGAATAATCATGTTTAAATACAGATAATTGCAAGTTGCAACATAGACTTTTCAGTAAGACAACAGATGGTTAAAGCTTACTGATTTTTTTCCAAAATTTATTTTTAGTAAAAGCTTTCCTGGACATTTCAACAGAGACAAAGTTGCAGAGAAAATATTTCCAGTATAGGTAGGGTTCTTTTGTTCATTTTCATTTCATCTCAGTTCTAATAGATCTGTAAATTGAGCTAGTATTAATTAGCTGCTAAAACAATTGTATAAAAAAATATTTTTTCTTTGTGATGTTTCACACCAGTGGATCTTTCACCCATCAGCTTACTAAACAAACAAATGCCATGTCAGTGCAGCTGCCTGTATTTTGTTATGTAAGTAGGTCTGCACTGTATTTCGTTATGGACCCAGGCAGCTCAACAGTCTCAGTGAGGCAAAAGATTTTTTTCTACTTATCCAATACCAATCTTATCCAATAAAGTCTCAGTTTTTAAACACATGTTGATTGTTACCCTGAACAAATGTTCTGTCCCTTTCTTCAGTAGGGTGATATGAACTTCATTTGTAATTTGTTCACGGTGCTAAGTATTATTAAGATGTGGGACAGATTAATGACTCAGGTTATAGAACATAATCATAGCTAATTTTTAAGTAGAGTTTTGATAAGCATCCAGTGAGAATACCCTCAGCACTCCTCCATCCTGAAGGCTGGACTAAATGATCTCTTGAAGTCTGTAATAGCCCCCAAAGTCCGGAGTACTATTAGGTGTCAGTTGTTACCAGAAAAACCCCAACTCAGAATAGAATTATTGACAGTAAATTGTTCTCTGTTTTTATGTTTTGTTATACTCCACTTCATAGCACTTCCTATAAAACAGCATTTCCCAGAAAAAGGGAGTGGGACATACCTAAAATAAGAAATTGGAAGGTTTTTTTGGGGACTAGAATAGTACTTACAGATACTTTGATTTCACTGATTGCAAATTATTAGACTTCACTTTGACATCACTTACTAAGAACGCTCCAAAATGCTTGCATTGATTTTTTTTTTGTGGCTCATCTTTTTTGTAGAGAAAATGTCCAGAAATGAAAAGCAAAATTTTCTATGGTCAATACTTAAGAAAGTTTATTCTTAAAGGAATGGATGGCTGGAGAGAATCTTCCCTAAATAACCAACTCCTAATTAAAATATAAGGAGAAAAAACAGCTTCTACACATTACTAACTGAAAGTCTCCCTTTATATTAAATCTTTTACCATGGTTATCAATGTTATAAGACAGTAACATTGGTTAAAAAACAGTAGAATAACTTTAGACTGAAAAATATGTTTAACAAAAATAGATTTTTTAGACCTATAATAACTTTTCTGGTGTTTCCAGTGGATTCATTTCAACATTCCTATTTCATCTCATAACATCAAAACACTTTTAAAAAGACTCACTTCTTCTAGTTTTAGGTTTTTTAGAAGTTAAGCATCTAGCCAAAGTTAATTATATTGGGCAGATACTTGTCAGTCCCGTGTAAGCTTGAAGCAAACTTCTAGCATGGGTTTGAACATCTGAAAAAGTAACTCAGGATTAACATTACAACTCCCTGTGTGGAAATGAACAGTTTCACAATAAGATCCATCTCTACTCATACAGCAATGAAACAGTTTATTTTCAAAATCAGAACTTTCTAGAATTTCTATCACATGTTAAAAATATCTAAAAATCAGGCATTTGTTCAAAGTATTGTGTAGCTGGCTTTTTTTAAATACAAATTTTACCTGGGGGATAATTCCTATAGTATCAAAACTGATTCCAGTACAATCCATCAGGTGGCTTAACATTTTATCATGCTCACATATTCTTCTTATATTTTTCAGCCTTTTCTTACTCAATCTTACTCTCATTAAACAGTGCATGAGAATTCAGCTTTCTATGAGAGAATAGAGCCACGTTCCTGTTTTCCTATAAAATACAGTATATGCACCTATTTGAAAGGCAAGTTACAAATATGGGAGAGGAAGGGAGAGTTTTTGTCCTAAATATAAAAAGTTAAAGAGAATAATATAACCTATTAATATAATGAACATGATAGAAGAAGTGAATAGATTATGTGGCTTAAAATATGAAGTCTTTATGACTTTTGACAGGTAAAGCTAAAGAGCAGACAAGACCTCATTTCCTACACAGCAGAAGACTCATCCATCTGAAAGCCTAAAGAATTTCTATATTTCTTCTAAAGTGGCTATGGAAAACCTACTACTAGAGTTAAGCTGATGCTGATATTTCCACATGTTCTTCATAACATTAGCTCCAAGTTGGATAACACAGATAAAATGTCAAGATATACTATTTTAAAAAAACAAACTTTGCTTGTTGAAATATTCTAGATATTAAATAAATGTTCCTAGATTATATTTTTGCCTTTAATCTTCTTCAAAAATTTAGTAGGTCATTTCATACCATCTTCCTTGCCTCTCCATCCCTTCCTCTGCTCTGACCTCACATTTTAAGTCTCCTGACACAAATTCAGTTCTTTCAACTCTGAATGGGAAGTTAAGTAGGAGCATGTCTGTTTGGGGTGCTGTATTGGCCACAGACATCTGTGAACTTCAGTGCATTCAGTAACTGTCCTATGTTATGTTTGTGAGGAACAATTTAACTTTTCTAGCAATGCGTTGTGGGATTAAGATATAGAAGAGCTGCTGTGCTGCCAGTCCTAGTAGTTTGAGTATACATGAGTTTGGTGACTTTGTTTACTGCATTAGAACTAATGTAAAATATGGCAATGTCATAATTTTTCATGAGGTCATAGAATCATTCAGGTTGGAAAAGACCCTTGGGATCGTTGAGTCCAACCATCAACCCTATTCTACATGTTCTCCCCTAAACCGTATTCCCCAACACCACACCTAAACAACCCTTAAACACATCCAGGGATGGTGACTCAACCACCTCCCTGGGCAGCCTA
>VZZY01011834.1:33110-85525 GCA_013400335.1 Eurystomus gularis | reverse complement strand
AGAAGGCTCTGGAGGGACCTTATTCCGACTTTCCAGTACCTGAAAGAGGCCTATAAGAAGGCAGCAGGAGATCTGTTCTCAAGGGTCTGTAGCAACAGGACAAGGGGGAATGGTTTTAAGCTAGAAAAGGGTAAATGTAGGTTAGACATTAGGAANNNNTTAGACATTAGGAAGATGTTCTTTACTATGATGGTGGTGGATCACTGGAACAGGTTGGCAGAGAGGTGGTAGAGGCCCCATCCCTGGAGACATTCAAGATCAGGCTT
The DNA here is from genome assembly GCA_013400335.1 of Eurystomus gularis. Lineage (NCBI taxonomy): Eukaryota > Metazoa > Chordata > Aves > Coraciiformes > Coraciidae > Eurystomus > Eurystomus gularis. The sequence continues at coordinate 85,259 of VZZY01011834.1, read as the reverse complement.
GATGGGGCTCTGAGCAACCTGACCTAGTTAGAGATGTCCCTGCTTATTGTAGAGGGGCTGGACTAGATGACCTTTAGAGGTCCCTTCCAACCCAATACGTTCTATGATAATGCTGTTTGCTCTGTTGTTGTATGAAGATAAAGCTCTGAACAGAGTGAAATTGGCTGTGACAGGAAATTAGTTCCTCCTAGGTGTTGAATATACAGGGTCTTTCCAGGGAAATCTAATTTCTTCATGAAGACTTTTAATCTGGCATCACAAAAAAAAAAATAGATTAAAAAAGACAAGAGCTGTTTCATATCATCTGTTATTTTCAAATTTACATTCAGGAAAAGTGCTTGTGAGAGCTAACAGTGGGGGTAAGTATTGAAATACCTTATTTACATATTAAATATAATAAGACAAAGCATAGAGGAAGTGGCATAGAACAGGGTACTGCAATCCCTGATGACAGCCAACAAACTTTTAAATGCTTGCTTTTTGTTGTTGTTTTTTAAAGTAATTCCCTTGACAATAAAGGGCACTGCCACACGTTAACTATTGACTGACATAATTTTTTGAATGGTGGCTAAAGTTCAGTTGTTTGTTTTCTGTGTTGCACAAGATTAAGTTCCCATAAACAGCAATTTTAAAAGTCATATATTAAAGTTCTTGTAGTACATTTTAGCTTCGTTAAAGCAATAAATGGTAACCCTCTAAAGATACTACTATTAAAGCAATTTACTTCTCCAGTTTTAGGAGATCAAAAGGAAAATAAACTCTTTTAAAACTAAGTGTTCATAACAAAAAAAAAAAACCACAGCTGTGAAGCTTGCTGGAGCTAAGGAAAATAGTTTGATTGCCTTAAACAGCCTCTGATGAGTCCCAGAAGAAAAACCAGGAAAATAATGAACAAAATTGGAAAGTAAACCTCTCTTTAATGCCAAAACCAATCAAAAAAAAAGCAAACTCAAGATAACAAGCGCATTTTTCCCCGTCTTCACTTCTGATTCCAATTTCTGCCTTTTTCAGTTTCTTGAGGTCTGCTGCACATCTGTAGCAGACTCTGCTGCTCTAAGGAGTAGAACCTTTCTAGCCAGTTGGTATGGGGTTTTGGACCAAATATATACACATTTTCTAGGGTCAAACAGTCACTCAAATGCTATAATATTCTTACCGCCTAAGTGCTTTTGGAAAAAAAAAAATGTGCACAAGTATTCAAATCAAAAGACAAAAAAGTACAATGGAAACTACATTTAGGGATGAAAGACGTTTATTTAAATAGTACTTTGGGGGCATGTGGACATGGTGGCCTCCAGCAGGCTCTATATGCCAGCTATAGAGAGGGGCAGCACACACTGATCTGAAAATTATAGGTATGTTATGGAGCATATCCTGCAATTAGGCTAAGAAGTTGCTTAAAAAGCAAAATCTACAGCATGAACACCACTATGTGCAAACCTAAACAGCTTCCAGCTCACAACTTGCTCTCTTCACTCCACCTCAGAGCATGGAAAGAATCAGAGCCCAAATGTCTGTATCTGCCTGTCATAGACAAACCTTCTATCATAGAATGGTTTGGTTTGGAAGGGACCTTCAAAGCTCATCTAGTCCAACCCCCTGCAGTGAGCAGGGACATACGCGACTAGATCATGTTGCTCAGAGCCCTGTCCAAGCTGACCTGGAATGTTTCCAGGGATAGGGCATCAACGATCAATCTGGGCAACCAGAGGTGTGCTAGTGTTTCACCACCCTCAAAAAAAATTTCTTCCTTTTCTGTATGCCTAGATCATGCAAAAATCAGCATACTTAGATGATAAGCAAGCTAAGATTTAAGTAATATATTTTATTTGACCAACTGCATAGTGGAAAAACACAGACAAGCTTTTGGTAACACAAGACATTATTTAGCTCTTTTTTGATTTTTAAACATATACCTAGAATATGAACATCACCAGATATACTCAGGTTGGTAAAATTAGTTTCACAAAAAGAAGTTCTAATTTTGACCTGAATGGTTATGACCTAAATGGTTATCTACCTGTATAGAACTGTGTGTTAGAATAGCCTTTAGAAAGCATAAGAATTCTCAGTCAGGCTTGGGCATCTTTTGTGAAATGAAATGGGAAAAACCAATATCTCTTCTGCGTAGAAAAATTAAAAAAAATTAGACTAAGTTCCTGACCTAGTAAATACTTTCACATACTTCCCATTATTCATAGGCAATTACCACAGGCAAAGGATTAATTCCTGTATAAGAGTTTGCAAGATCAGAGTATGTGAAGAATGAAAACAGATGTGCCATCTTGATTCTTTACTAAATAGCAACAGCTGAAAATTCAAGCCTGCCATTTTACCATCGCAACAAATTTTCATGGCAGAACTCTACAAAATTGTAACCAATTCATTCAAAGCTTATGTCTATCCACAGTCACAACTATGATCCAGCTTGGTTCTCAGCTTTCATACCAGCATTGAACTACGCCAGCTGCATATCATGTGAAATATGGCTTCCCACAGGTTAATCCCTGCTCCTGTAAAACTCCAAGCTCAGATATATCTGTTTTGGTTGCAGCTCAGGCAGATGAATCACAAAGGAGCCGGCATGTGTGGCCCTGTAAATCCCAAGAGTCCTAATAGATCTGGGTGCATATCCTCATGGCACAGCTATAACCAGCAATGAAAGCAGTGCCCATGTACCCAGCACTGATTTGTGACACAAGCATGGACTCTAGAATGGAATATTTTAGAAATGAGGCCAAGCATTTGGAATTAGAGGCATAATATTCAACATCTCACATGAAAGAGTGGGTCAGTGGAGGCTTATAAAAGCAAGCATAGCACAGGCTCAGTTTAACAGCAGTGATGAGATTAAAGCTTTTCCAATGCAGAAATTCTTCATCTTCTCTCTAGTAATTAAGTCATTACGATGAGATTGATTGCTCAATACATTTGGTTTCACTTGCTCTTTTTACTGCTACCAGTAGCTTTTCAGTGACAGAAAGCTACCCATAAATCTGAAGGCCTCTGGGGAAGGCTCCCATAACTCTGACACAGCCTAAAACTAATGCACATGGAAAAAAAACCCCTGAACTTCAAACTTCAACAGTGTTAAGAGTCTACAAGAAAATAAGATCAAGGTGGTGATAAGCTCTGTGTTCCCTGTATAGCTGCACCGCATCACGCATTGGTTGACCAGGGCCAGTGGCTTTCTTCCAAGGTGTATGGCCACATTCTGCAAAGCTCAGGTTTCTCCATAAGTATGTCCAAATCTCATAGACTTTATGACATCTTAGAAGCTTTTAAGTACATACTAAATCCTAAGGCCCATAAATGCTTTACAGCACCAGGCCTTCTAAAACTTGCATGAGTTATGGCTATGATTCACGATAGGGTCAGAGCAGCCACAATGGGGTATAATAAGAGAAAATTTTTCCTCATGACATTTTTTTAATGGAGACAACTAATAGGAAATATAATTTGTGGGGTTTTTTTAATTATAATTATTTTTTCTAGGTTTTCTAGCACAAATTTGTAAACAAGATTTTCTGGGAAAAATCTCATTATCTGATTGAGCTTGTCAAAAGTGACTGCAGGAGCTCTTCTCCCCTTGGTCATACAGTAAATAACACTGTAAGACTCAGTCAGGAGAACTCACAGCTTTGGGGAAAATGAAACTTGAGAAAAGAATCAGAAAAAAAGACCATTTAAGAGAGTTATATTTGAGATAGCATTTTTACACTCAGACAGCTGCAATCCTAGGTATTCCAGTACCAAAGTGCTGGAAGCAAAGAACTGTAAGAGGTATGTTGCTCAAGCTGCACATCATGACAGAAAACCTTTGCTGAGATTCGTACCTTGCGTCTCTTCTACATCCAGGTTTTGACCAACTGTGGTTTTCATGCCAATGGAATTTTTCCTCCCCAGGATGGAAAGTAAGAACCTCTTCCTAAGCATATTGCTGTGCTGCAGTTTGCTGAGAGCTGCTGATTGTCACATGGTCATTGAAGAGAAGACAGAATGCAGCCTTTCAAGGAACAACAAAATGGACCTCTCAGACCTCCCACCCATCTCCATAGTAGGTTAGTACAATCTGCAGTGCCATATTAACAAGATTTGCAGCAAATACAATTGTCTATTAATATGGATTATTTTGATAGAGTACTGCAACACTGCAATTTCATACAAATATGACAAGTATGCAGAACTGCAGTGGCAACGTAGCCACAGAATCCAAGAATGGCAACGAGGCAAACCACAGTTTAGAGTAAAGAAATAAAAATATAAATCAGACCACTTCAGTTTTCCAAATTTTACTTCAGGTCCTGTTGCACTCTAAGTCTTTTTGTAGTGTATTTCTGTTAATATGGGCATTAATCTTCCTTTGAAAGTCTAGTACAAATGGAAAAAGTAAGCATAACATTTTTTAAAGTATCTACTCTTGTGGCAGAGAAATCAACAGTTCTCTAAGGTATTAATTAACCTCAATTTACCTGTGTGGCAAGCGACCTTTAACTAGGAGAAGAAAAGAGCACTGCAAGGGAGAGCCAGAGCTCATCTATCCAAGACAGGCCCATGTATATCCCTATGGTTACCGGCAGGAGACCAGGTCCTGTTTGGGAAGAACCTTGTCAGGCCAATACTTACCTCTTCACAAAACTTTGTCCTAGTGTCTGCCCTAACTCTTCCAATGTCTTTTATGCCAACTTTTTTTTTTTCAAGAAACTTACTGGTATTTGAGGATAATCAGCTGCAGTATATAATTCATAACTCTGACAAAATTTTAGTAATTAAAAAAACCCAAACCCATTCTTGTTTAGCTCCTTTCAACAGGCTTTTTAGGACTCTACTTAAAGCAGGTTGGTTCTTCCCTTGTTTCCTGTATTTTCTATGCACTCTTGCTTAGGACATTTCTTTAAGGAGAAACAGTTGCCCCATTGTGCTGGGTTCGGCTAGGATAGGATTAATTTTCACCAGGAGTGGGAGGGACCACAGCCAGAATAGACAACCAAGCCAGCCAATGGAATATTCAATACCACATGACATCATGCCTGCTATATAAGGGAGGAACAGGCCAGGCTTGCTCTTGGTCTGGAGTGCCACCAGTTCAGACCCAATTCAGTCTGTCCAGTTGATATCACCTGCTTTATTTCATTACTGTTGGTTACTTCTCCTTTTGCATTGTTCTATTAAATTCTCCTTATCTCCACCCATGGGGTTTGCATTCTTCTCCCTCTTCCCCTCTCCTCTCTGTCCAGGGGTGGGGGTGAGCGAGTGGCCACATGGTGCTCAACTCCCAGCTGAGTCCAAACCACGACACCCACACAAGCGTTTACAATGAAACCTGAAACTGTGAATCCTGAATTAATCCAAGGTTGTTTAACTGCAAGGTTATTAAAGCTTGTGCTGTTCTGCAGCCTCACAAGCAATAGCATTTCATGGTCCTTGTGATCCTAGATGCCTTTAGTCCCACACTTCCAAGAATGTTTTTATTCCATTTAAAATTATACCTCCCCTTCAGCTGATTTCTCTATCTTCTTGCAATAATGTGCCCATATCCTAAGCATGGCAGATCGACTACGTCGTGCCACATTGCTTTGCCCACAAATGACCAAGATAGCAAAAATCCCCTAACGCTGTTCAGCCATTTTGCTTTAGATGGTTCTGCAGCAGCTCACCAAAAAACATCCCTGTTTGGTTGTCTGCAAGAGACACCTTCTCCCACAGGAACAGAGCATCCATGTGCCCTCACCACTCCACAGTGAAGCCCAGCTGCCCTGCTTTGCTATTTTATAGTCAGAGAGATAAAGAACTTAGCTAATGTAAGAAAAAAAAGCCGCAGTAGACTACTAGGAGGCCAAATCTAAGCAAACAGCACAACCTCCAAACCTTACACAAGTGTAGAGATGACTTAATGCTCATTCTTCTCCTACATTACACTCATTCTTCTCCTACATACATACAAACAGAAAGAATGTTTGACACTGAAAATGCAAGAGTCATTCAAAAGATAATATCTTGGCATAACATTCATCTCCCATAGTCCACTTGCCTTGGCTCACTATTCCAAAAAGGAAAATACAGATGCAAAACCCACTGTAACACTACTGGCAAGGGCTGCACTCACTTTTCTTGGGGTGGGATGATTCCAGAGGTATCCTGAGGCCTTTCTGCAGCTCACTTGATCAAAGGCAAGAGGCCAGTCTGATCCTCCAGTATCCCATACCTAAAGAAATTTGAAAAACTACAAAGAGCTGCTCCCTCCGCCTGCAGCTCCAGCAAAACCCCGGCAACACTCAGGGAGGGGAGGATGAATAATATAATATTTATTATAACAAGAGTATCATGGCAAATAGCTGATGGGCTAGTCTTTCCCATCACTGACAGAAATAATTAATTTAGAGAAATATTAAAAGAGTGTTTAAACAACCACAGCCTCCTCTCCCCTCCTGATACTGACAACTTCTTTATGATATATCAGTTATAACCTGTCATGCTGATATATATTTTTGTATAAGGTAACAGAAAAAGTTATTTTCAGCTTTGTTTAAATATTTTGGATGGAGCTCCCTATCTCAGTGACATTTTCTTCTACCAAGTCTTATTCCTTCTGGTTGGCCACACAGTACAAAGATGAAGGCACGCATGTTACAGCTCAGTTAAGTGTTGCTGTAGCCATTCTTCAGTAATAAAACTCATTTGCAATCAGCTGTTTACACACCCATCAATCAGACAGTGCTCATGGTACCAACAGATATAGGTGTGGCTTAAATTTAATACAACCCAAGGCTGGAGTTGAATCACATCTTAAAAGGTAAGCAGAGGATTGGCTCACATCAACTACTGAAACATGCAATCATCTAATTAATACTTTTTTTTATAGCGCTTCAAATAGCAGTTGCATCTATAGGAGTTAGCAGTGTGTTACCACTGCAACAAGTTGCCCAGAGAGGTGGTGGAGGCCCCATCCCTGGAGACATATCAAGGCTGGGCTTGATGGGGCTCTGAGCAACCTGACCTAGGTAGAGATGTCCCTGCTTATTGTAGGGGGGTTGGACTAGCTGACCTTCAGAGGTCCGTTCCAACCCCATACATTCTATGATTCTATGATTAATAGTTTCACAAACTTGTATTACATATTCCTGTATTGTCACAGATGAGATTTGTAAGGAGCTGGTCAGTTGGGCAGCTGTTGAAAAGATAGTAGGTAGAGCATGAGGAATGAGAGATTAGAGGTCAGTTGGGAAAAGCAAGTGTTTTACCCAACCCAGAGGAACTATAGAAAAGCACTCGCCTATCAAAAAAGCATCTATTTCCCTCTCATCTGCCCACCCAGCATCATTTTCTTCTTTACTGAACTCCCTGGAATAATTAAAGCACATGTACATCACACCAATGTTTATATCTGCTTAATAACATCATACACCTTTTAACTGACTGTTATTGAAACAACTTTATAGGCAAAGCAATCCAGACAATCCTGTACAATTGTACTATAGAAAGTTAAATTAACGTAGAATTAAATGGCTTACAAGCATCTTGGTTACCATCATAACATTTCAAAGGGCAGCATAGCAAAGCCCACAAACTGCCAGCTGGAACTAGAACTAAACCATTAATCCTAGCTAGTGCAACGCCTTTTGAAAATTGTGCTTTTATTACATGACAATAACTTTACGTGCCTAAAGTGTAGTTTTTCTTCCCACTGTTTCTTAAAATGTATAACCTTAATTATAATGATGCAAGGATAATAAATGAACCCCTCCTAAATAGCCCAAAATGTGTATTCTTCATTCTGTAATTCTATAAATCCTGGCAATTATTAAGTATTCAAGAAGATTATTAAATGAAATAAAATTATTAAATATTCAAGATAGCAAATACTGGAATAGACAAGGAGCCACCATTCGTTGGTGGTCATATGTAAATTCTTTATCCCAATCATTCATTACATGAAGGTAGTGCTTATTACAATCCTCACACACACAGAATACACATATCCAAAATATCATAATAGATTAGTGAGCTGGGAAGTGTCTCACACTTCAACAGTCTTGCTGTGTTAGATCCCAAGATCTTAGTCATGGAGTTATATATAATAATAAATAGCATTAGAGATGATACAATAATAACAACTACAGTAAATGCTATTAGCCCTTAAGGTGTAATATGAGGAAGTTCACAAATACTAGTGATTTGTTCTAAAGAAATAAAAGTTACATCAGGCATAGTCTGAACACGCTCCCCCTAAATTTACCAGGTACAAGGTTCAACTCTACTGATATTCATAAACCTTTTGAAGCTACAGACACATTAATGAAATACCTTCGTGACTAATGTTTTGTAAAACAAGATGGTAGGTGAAAAAGGAACAAAGAACTGAAGAATGAGATGTGGCATGTACAGATGAAGAGTTTAAGCCAAATCAGCAGAAAGTTTTCGGCTTGTGAAAACCAGCGTACACTTCTTAATTCCTGACAAAATTATGCAGGTAACACCACTTTTTAACAGGAAAAAAAATAAGGAAAACCTTTTGGAATTCCATATTTTTGTTGGTTTTGCACTAACATGCGTAAGTAGTCCCGTATTTTACACCCCCATATTTAATTCTATTTCTCCAAAATTATTTTCCTTGTTCACATCTGACCAAATAACGTGTAAGAAAGCTCTTCTAAAATACAAATGTTAATGCTCTTCTGCTTTGCACAAGCAACAGTGATGGGATGAGTTCAGACATGTGATGTGTAAGCAAGGACTGCTGCTAGAGATTAACAACGTCATGGTGTTTTTATCTTAGTTATCACACTCTAAAAATAAAACTAGGCAGAGATGGTGAATACTACAAGAACTGTTCAAGAAGGACAGGCAATATAGGGTATCCTGGCCTTAAAGATTTTACCATTTAGTCTTTAAGTAAGCAAAAAGGCAAGAGCCTTCTTGTAGATCTTAGGATCATAGAATCATTACGGCTGGAAAAGACCTCTAAGATCACCAAGCCCAACACTATTGTGACCACTAGACTATGTCCTGAAGTGCCACATCTACTCATTTTTTGAACACCTCCAGGGACGGTGAGTCCACCACTTCCCTTGGCAGCCTGTTCCAATGCCTAATCACTCTTTCATGCACTGATGAGGTAAAATGCAGTTTATCTGCCTTCTCTTACACAAAAATAGTATTAAGCATCTCAAATAACATGCTGTAAAATTGATTTAATATTATGTTGTGCTATTCTCTTTGAAGATTTAACTAAAAAATCCCAGAGAGTCAGCAGGAAAGAGGCAGAGAACAGGAAATCCTCCAAGGTAGGTGGCTGTTCAGAAAACATTGTTGAATTAGAATGGTTTATTACTACCAGAGTTTTCCTTGGTGCATTCATTTGCAAGGCTTTTACAACCATTCCCCAATTTAAATAGTTGGCATAAAAAACAATGCCAAACATTAGCAGTGGGAAGAAAACGATATGATCTTAGATTAGTTAGAAGTTATTGTTTGAGTTTGGGGGGTCTTGTTACTTTTGATTTTGTTCTTTACAGTCTTCTCTTACACAAAAGATGCTTCAACCTTGAGCTGGTGTAAGTATTTGTAAAACTATTTAGGCATCCATCATAAAGTGGGGTCATTCCCAGTCAGACTGTATGGGTTAACCATACAGGCTCTGCAGCCCCGGGACACTCACTATCTTCTGATACTTAACTGCAGGTGCCAAAAAAATTAAAGTAGAGGCATACAAAAGTTGGAATTTGGTTGAAAATGTTAGCTAGTCATTTTATCAGATCAGTAGATTCAGACTGATAGATTTCCTTAATCTGATGTTACCCATAGGTCCTGAATGTCAAGTAGTACATGGGCTGGACTCCTGTATTTTAAACACAGTCTAGAATAGTAGAAAATAGCATTTTTACTTTAATTTTAATATGTCATGATAGCCATTTATAGCCAAACCAGTCATCGCTGCAATCAGAAGGACTTAGAGCACCTTCTTCTCCTTTTTAATTGATATCTTGTGTGCTTAACCTTCCTTGAAACACTTCCTAAATTCGCAGGATGACCCGGGTTCGAAGGGGCCTCTGGACATTCCACCTACAACTCAAAGCAGGCAATTCTTGCAATCAAACTTTGTCAAAGTATTTTGGCTTAAAATCTCCTAAGGCACTTAAAGACCACAGAACATTTTACCTTAAAATTGAAATTCCTGAGAAACTACCAAGCTGAAATTGCAGAGAGTGCCTGTAGCTGGACGGCTCCAGAGATCTCTCTCAGGTCTTGGGCACACGCTGATCAACCAAAAGCTTTTCAACTTTGCAAATTGCAGACAGAGAAGCATCACTCCTTGGGTAGGCTTGTTCAGCTCACCTACTTGTGTCTGCAGTTAAGGATTCCTGTGCACAAAGGATTACTGAGCTCCAAAGCAGTTTGACAAACCAACCATGTGAGGTAGAGCATTGCCAAGTCACCTCCCCATTCTCTGCCTCGCAGCTCAGGAAACAAAGTAGGTACCAGTCCCACAGTTTGACCGGGATGTTTCACACTTTCATTTGAAAGGTTCAGGGATCCAAGAGTAATTCATTACTTTGTTTTACTGATAGCACTGTCTTTACAGATTCTCGTATCCCTTTCGTTGCCACTGCCACATTCTTCCCTACAGAGCTTTTTCCAATGCTCTGTCCAGTTATATTTCTAATTGCTCAAAATACAGGGCTCATGCTTTATTCTGACCCATCCTCATTCAACGTTTATATGAATTTTCATTTTTTTCTTCTAGAGAAATGCCCAACCGAAGATATCTCCAAAACCAAGGCCCACACCAGCTGCTGACTGTGTGCCAAACTTCAAAACCTGCAAACCGCACTTGAATTCTTGTTGTAATTACTGTGCTTTGTGCAAATGCCGAATTTTTCAGACCATTTGCCAATGTTTAATGTTAAACCCAAAGTGCTAAGCCAAACCGGGAACACAATAAGGCTTCTGTCTTTCATTAGCTTCTCCAGTGTATAGTTCAAATTGCTCTGTGTATAGCAGTCAAAGTAGAGAGCTTTGAAGCTGGCAGCTTGGATTTGCCCCTCTTCAAATTAAATGGAAAATAGGTTTTTTCTTGCAATTAATGCTATCATAAACTGATTTTTTTTTCAGGGAGCAAACAGCCAGGAAGATTGATACTGAACAGGTATTTTTAGCAAAACTGACCTGCATTTTAAGAAGAATTCTGGGTTCTTGTTGGCTTGGGTTTTTTTTGAAGGGTCATATTAACCACAAACTACAGTATTACCTAACAGGCACCGCAAAACCTGTGCCAATGGCACAGACATTAAAACAGGACTGGTTAACCCAGTGAGGGACCAAAGCCTGGGTTTGTCCACAGGGACCGCACCAGACTTCAGCAGAGCCACAGTATCACACTGAAAATGCAGGCTTCAGGGTTAACTCCCTTTTCATACATTCAGCAAAACTCCTCGTGAGAATTTATATAAGTTTTCTACCTGAGGAGACAGATCCAATACAATAAGGCAATTTTTTAATCATTCCCAGCTGAGCATCAATACCTTCACCTCCAGGCTTTTTAGCCTTCCTACCAGTAACCAGTATCTCCATAATACACATGTATATTTTAACCCTTAATCTATCTGCGCCTTATGACTTAAAAACCAGAATTTTTCTCCCCAGCCATATCCATACGAATAGAGTCCTCAGCCCTTCTTCTCCTGCTAAGGGCACAGTGCATATAAAGCCCCAAAGCAGGAACACATATCCAGGGCTTTGAAGAAGAAAGGAAATATCAGCAGAAAATAAAATTGTAGCCCACATATAGGTCTTGAAGAAAATCATTAGAAGCAAATCTCTCTTTGTTTGGCCATTCTTACTATGGGCAAGTCACAGCACCTGCCCCAAGCCTGAATTTGAGATGGCAATGCACCAGTGACCACAGGGGGGAAAAAATAAAATCTAATGCTGTATCAACCCTTAAAGGTTCAGAAACAGCTCTGAAAGTATGGATGAAACTCAAGGCAGCAGCAAACAGATGTCTAGAAAACATCTTTGTCTTGTTCTTGAAGCTCTTTGGCTTAACCTTGAGTTATCCAAGATGGCACAGGAGAAAACCCCTTCTTGGTTAAACTACCAGAAGAGATGTGGTAGGTCAGAGGAGAGCACAGATGGAGCAGATCCAGAAGCTGTCCCCAGTATTGAAGACTTTTCATCTGCTAGACTCCAGCTGTTGTTTTGTACCTCCTCTGTTCTGTACCTACAATGATCCTCTCCCCAACTCCTGTACATTGTTTCTTCTATGGGTCTTTTGATTTTATAGTATTTTCCCTTCATCTTCCTGTTGTTGCCAGTCACCAGAGAGCCACATGCACTCTCAGGGCTAAAACCACATCTTCCACATTCACTCCACCTGCCTGCCAGATGACTGCACTAGTGTTCCTACCAATGCACTTTAGCTTTCACAGTCAGATATTTTCTTACCATTAATTTCTAATCACAGAATGGTTTGGGTTGGAAGGGACCTCAGAGATCATCTAGTTCCAACCCTCCTGCCATGGCAGGGACACCTCCCACTAAACCAGGTTGCTCAATCCCCATTCTGAATTTTCTAATGCTCTGTGCTGGTCTAATGGAGAGGAAATGTCTTTACTGATTTATTTCTAAGCACAGCTGAGGGCTACAAAAATCTTGCAGACAGGCAAAGATTATTCAGATGACACTCTAAAGGAGCTCAAGTCATAAGAACTTTTTTCTTCTAATAATCAGTCTAAAGCCCAGAGTTCAAAACATAGGTCAGATGTTGGCAGAAATGTTTGTTCATCTTAGAGGTATATATAGATGGCAGATTAATCTCAGAAGGAGCCCAAATGATGACACGATTTCATTGTGTTCCTTCTCTTCTATAAGATACATCTTTTAACCAGATACCCTGCCTCAGGAATCTGTGAGCCATTGAGTTACGATAAAAGGAGGATGCAGAAGGAAGTATGATACATTACAATGGGCTTAGAAAACAGAACTTGGCCCCTTCTTTAATTAGGTAAAGATTTAGGTACCTGTCAACTGTTTCAAAATTCTCATAAGAAATTGATACTAAAATAATGTTAGTAATCACACAACAACTTAAGTGGAAACAATCTCATTTCCTTTACCAGAATGTCCAGCTGGTCAGAAAAATTGCATTTTACCAGGGTGGAGCGAAGCAGGAGGAAAGGAAAAGGAGGAAGGAGAACCAAACAGCTGTTCTCTAGCACCCCCTCCAGCTCTGCAGAATCAAAGAATAGCTGAGGGTGGTAGGGACCTCTGGAAGTCACCTGGTCCAACACTCTGTTTAAGTAGAGCCACCTAGAGCTGGTTGCCTAAGACCATGTCCAGACAGCTTCCAAATACCTCCAAGGAGGTAGCCTCCTGGGGCAATCTGTGCCAGTGCTCCACCACCCACACCATAAAAAAAAAAAAAAAAAAAGTATTTGACTCTCTCCATGTCTCTCTTGTACTGGAGAGCCCCAACACCACTCCAGATGAGGCTTTACCAGTGCTGAGCAGAGGAGAAGGATCACCTCCTTGACCTGCTGGCAACAGTCCTCCTAATGCAGCCTAGGACACCACTTGCCTTCTCTGCCACAAGGGCACATTGCTGGCTCATGTTCAACTTGGTGTTCACCAGGATTCCCAGATCCTTCTCTGCAAAGCAGCCCCAACATATATTCATGCATGGGCTTGTTCCCCTCCAGGTGCAGAGCTTTGCACTTTTTGAATTGCCTGAGGTTCCTGTGAGACTGTTTCTCCAGCCTGTCAAGGTCCCCCTGGATGGCAGCATAACCCTCTGGTGTATCAGCCACTCCTTCCAGTTGTGTCATATGCAGACTTGCTGAGGGTACACTCCACCTCCTCATCCAGATCATGAACGAAGATGTTAACCACAGCTTGTGGCTGTCAGCCAAGGAAATGGAAAATGCTGAGACCCACAATGAGGGTTGACATTGAAGCTGATCCAGCAAAGTACAGGATGGTAATTTATGCAGTGAAGAAACAGGAAAGGTTCTTTCATATGAAAATGAAGGGATTTTTTTTTCAACATACATAAATGCTATATTTAAAAGCATGTGCATATGTAGTGCATTTTAAGACATTTGATTTATTAACAAGCCTTTTTTAACTGCAATTGGTTAGAGAGAGGTTATGCTTTCTTTGCCATTCATCTGTCACACCAAAGACTACATATAAAAAGAATATCTATCTCAAGTATTCTGAAGCTGTTATTAGCCTTAATGACTATTTTTTCTGGGTAAAGATCATGCTGCAGGATGTATTAATGGGATAGAGAAATCAGTAAAACTGGTACACCTCATATTTGCTTCTTGTATTTAGTTGGAGCAGATATTTACAGTGAGGAGTTGTTTGTAAGTGTTAGAGTTCTCTAAGGGACCTATCTGAAATGTCATCAGCACACAGATGATAAAACATGTGTGACAAAGAAGGATTGTTTAATTTTTAGTTGTCACATACCAAAGCGTCTCCACTGAAGACTTACTGGAATTCAAGCTTAGAGACAGACCCAGTAATGCTCCATGAAAGAGTCATTTTGCTTCTAGGGACTAATGGAAATTTTACCCTAATTACAGCTTAGTAGGATTAAACACAAATAAATCACTATTAGCTTTTCCAAATATTGCCTGTCTTGCGTGAATTTAAAACAGATACCGTGTTTTCCCATCCAAAGTTATGACTATTGCTTCTTGTCACACTCAAAGGCCATAAAATCCAAGTTTATCCTGATGGATAAAACAGATGGTATAATAAACACCTTAATGACTACACCAAACCAACTCTAAACACCTCAGTTTTCCAGGCTAGTTACTGAACTGTCTGGGAGACCCTAGAAGGAAAGCAAGCATCTTTGTCCTATGGCAAAGAGTATTGTGGGACATGCTATTTGTGAGATACTGCAGTCCTGAGGTCTCTCACTGTATGGATGTAGACGTTAAATGGCATCCAAAATCAATGCAAAAAAGCATTAAATCATAACATTTTTCAAAGCATTTCAAGTTGAATTAGACCATTCTATGACCAGAAGGGACTCTATAAACACACCGAATAGACCAATTCAGCATTTGCTCGCATCCTATTTAACTCAGAGAGACATGACCCTGAGTTGCAGAATAAGGGCTAGAAAATAAAATAATTAAAACTAGACAGCCCTAACAAATGCATGAACACTTCACATTTTTTTCTGTCTACTTCTGAGCTCTAAACTGTTGTCCTTCTAGACAGCCTCCTCCACACAGTGATCTCCACCACAAAGAAGGAAACACATGAGGTAGCCCGCCATGGTTACTGCATTGCAAAACCCCAATTGCCACTGTAATACCTGGCACAGATTGGTCACAGACACTTAATTGCCAAAACTCAAAGTGCACAGCAAACAGCTGCTTATTTCCAAACAGAAAGTAATCTTAAATTTATGTAGTACATTTAATAGTTGACAGGAAATAACTGCATTGTGACAGATGCAAACCACCTCAACCACTGCACACTTTTCTAACTGCCGGGATGAGACAAAGTTCCATGTCACTTATGGGCACCCCACCAAAGGTAATGAGTGAAGTCCCCCAGTCTGCTAAAGGCTACAGTTAGCAAGTCACAACAGTCATAATAATACAACTGGGGGCATCACAAGTAGACCCACACATGAGCAGTGTTGAATCTTGCACCTCCATGAGCGGTTCTTTTGTCTCTGTTCATACAATCTCCACTCTGAGCTGTTTCACCTTTCATTTTGCCAGTGTCCAGATCCCACTAGCTATTTTTCAACAGCAGCAGCAGCTCCCATCAATACAGGTATAGCAAAGAGCATAGGAACGCATGCAATAGACCCTCAAGGCCTTTCCTCACTCTTAGTGAGGAACACACTCCAGCTACTGAAGCTTGTAAAATGGAAGCGAAATCATAAAATAGAACAGAAGAGAACGGCTTGGGGTGGAAAGGACCTCAAAGATCATCTAGTTCCAACACCTCTGCCATGGCAGGGACAACTCCCACTAGATCAGGTTGCTCAAAGCCCCATCTGACCTGGCCTTGAACACCTCCGGGGATGGAGCATCCACAACCGCCCTGGGCAACCTGTTCCAGTGTCTCACCACCCTCAGAGTGAAGAATTTCCTCCTAATTTCCAATCTAAATCTACCTGCTTCCAGTTTGAACCCACTACCCCTTGTCCTATCACTACAGGCCTTTTTACAAAGTCCCTCCCCAGCCTTCTTGTAGGCTGCCTTCAGATACTGAAAGGCCTCAATAATATCTGCCCAGAGCCTTCTCTTCTCCAGGCTGAACCTGTGGCTCCTCACCCATTAGTTACATAGCCAGCTACAGAACCTATAAAAATATCCCAGTGCTAACACGCTTAATGTTATTCTTGAACACAACAAAGAGACCTGCTCTAGAAAGCTCAGGACTAGAGATCCAGAGATGTTCTACCTAACATGCTTTAACAATGCTCCCAATTTCTGCACATCCAACAACATGTTGGGGATCTTAAGTCAGCAGAAGCTTGCAGCTCTGTTGTTGATTCAGTACATTGAACAACAGTAAGAGAAATTTTATACCTAGAGAGGATTTGGTGGATTTTCTTTCCCCTTCCCCCAGCAAATCACCTTGATCTGGGGGGCCAAGATGCCCAAATCTCTATTTGGCATGCATAGGTATTTTCTGCTTCTTGCACAATTATATTTGTAGAAGCTAAGAAGAAGGATATGAAAATTTGCCCAGTCAACCCCCTCCTCCCCTCTTCTGGTAACTGACTTTCACAAAAGGATCAGTTCAGCAGCATCACCACAAGTGCCCAGTGCCATCTTAGACACATCAGGAACACCCATGCAAGGCTAGTAGAGGTGACTTAGGGATGGTCTACTGTAGGTCCCATCTAGAGCAGCAGCACAAGGCCAGAGACACATTAGGCTGCCTGAAAAGGGCAATCAATTACTGTCAAAGTGCCCTTCTTAAATTTATGGTGCCTATAGATTACTTGCTGACAATAAAATCATTGTAATACCTCAGACTTCTCAGATGATATGCAGATGGCCAATATATGGCTAAGTCCCTCTTCAACCTCTCCCAGAAGGAGGCTTTAGTCATTTCTGCAAGATTTTTCAGTGAAATGGGAAAAAACCCCCAACAATTGCTGCATGGCATATGCACATGTGTTTCTCTCCAGGAAATCCTTTACGATTAAAGCCTGGCCTGAAATACAGGAGCCCTAAAATGGTTGTAATAGTGTCATAACACAACTAACATGTGGCCTTCATTTAATATTATATATAAAGGCAGGAAAAGACAAAAATATACCCTCCCCAGTGATCTAGTTCAAGCCCCTTTGAAAGATTGGAAGTCTATTGACTTTAACAAGCACCTTCATTGCTCGCTCTCTACCATCAGGTGGATTTAGCTAATAACAGTGTTCTTGTGCTACCCTTCCTATTTTTGGCAGTTTCTTCAGCTAAGATGTCATTTGTGATCTCATATGGGCTTCCCTCACTCTGCACAGCTGTCTTGAATAGGTGACAGTATTCATAGAATCACAGAATGGTCTGAGTTGGAATGGACCTCTGAGATCACCTAGTTCCACCCCCCCTGCCATGGGCAGAGACACGTCCCACTAGACCAGGTTGCTCAACGCCCCATCCAACCTGGTCTTGAACACCTCCAGGGATGGAGCATCCACATTCCCCCTGAATTATACAACTTAAAACTGAAATCAACCAAGAGATTATACAGCCTCACTCTTCCTTGTGTTCCATAACAAACATGTGTGATATTTAAAAAAAAACCCAAACAAATTCATTAAAGGTTAATGGTCTCTCACCTGTTGGTGAACTTTAAGTCTTCTTGAATGGAAATGAGAGCAGATGCATTAAAAGCAATTCAACAGCCAGGAGTCCTTCACTCGGAAAAGGCCTCAAAAAATTCTAGCAAAGCCAGATCACTTCAAGCTAGAAGGTTTTAGTGTTTAAAAGATCTCCTTGCTATAAAGGTGTGATTCAATTAATAATAATTTCTCCATTTCGGGAGCAAGTATTTGGAGCACAAAAGGAGCATACCAAATGGTTTACTTCCCTTGATTCTCTTCATCTTGTTCAACATTCCTCCATCACAGTTGCTTTCTTCTAAGTGCAAGGGTCCTTCTTTATTTATATCATGGCATCTCAATGGCAGGTCAGACAATATTGAAGGCCTTCACTACCAAAATGGGTCAAAAGTTGTTCCTATCCAATTGTTAAAATACACATAGGAAGTAAGTTTTGGAGGGGAGGAAAAACAGGACCATCAAATGTTTGTTCTGAGTGGAAATCACATTAATAATGCAAAGCAGACACCTACAATAATTACTGGCTCAAAAGAAAATCTGGGTTTCAGCCTGATGATGAAGCATTTATAGTGCTTCCAAATCTGCAATATTGCAACTAAGAGGCTGTTAAGTTGACTTCTAAAATATTGCTGTCCCATCAGGGAAAACAAGCACATGTATGTGACCCATAACCAAAACCAGAGCGATACAGAAAAGTAACAGGTTTGCTGAAAAATCTCTGGACTCTACAGGTGGAACAAGAAGTAAAAACTTTGCTATACACTTTCTAAATATTCTGAAGAGGTTAATCTCTCTGCCTTGGAATTTCAGGGAATTAGAGAAGCAGAAGATATGTCAGTCCCTGCCAGTTCAATGGCACACTGCAAAACCTCAAATCCTTTTTGTTTTCACCCTATTAACTCCTGGAAGGATGTTTCCACAGGACATTTGCTTCTTTCAGTCTTTTGTTTATTTTTGCTTTTGCTAATTTGGCATGCAAACCACAAGCACTCATGATGGGTTAGTGATTTTAGAAAAGGAACAAATACTTAATTGTAATTGATATTCCTCATAGTTGTGGAAAGCAGTCCAGTGGCAAACAACACTACTGCAAAAATTGAGGCTACGTTTGTACTTTTACTACATTTGATTTATCTTTAAAAAAGCCCCAAAGGCTAAAAACCACAATTAGCTTCTCAAACTTTGTAGTATCTTCAAAAAGAACCACTGCTATGAAAACAAGCTCAGTCATGATTCACAGAGTAATCAGTAGAACATTCATTTACCCATTGTTTGTTCTCTGCTCAGTGATCCGTATTTCCTACAGCTATCTCCATGCCTCCATTGATCTCCATTTCACAGAACATCTAGCCATGCAAAAAACACAAGACTATCGCAAATCAGTTGCTTTTGAAAAACCACAGTGACTAGTGTATCTGGTTGAGATAAATGGACTAAAATACACAGCCTGTGCTCTTATTACTTCTGACTCTGCAGTGGAGGGGAAACGGGGGCAAGAGTTGCCATATTTAAAATAGAGAAGTTATTTTCTCTGGTAACAATATAGAAAGCATTAACAGAATTAATCTGAAAGGCTTCTGGGGAAAATGAGATTATTCTTCTTGGCCAAATCAGAGACCTGTCTAAAGACCAGGAATACAACCTCCATCATTAATTGCATTTTACCACCAGGTTCAGTGATTTTGCAGGGACAGACTGCCCAAGAAGATGGTGCTCATTACCACTCCAGGACAGTTTCAAACTGGAAGAGAGTAGATTTAGATTTAAAATTAGAAGGAAATTCTTCACTCTGAGGGTGGTGAGACACTGGCACAGGTTGCCCAGGGGGGCTGTTGGTGCTCCACCCCTGGAGGTGTTCAAGGTCAGGTTGGATGGGGCCTTGAGCAACCTGGTTTAGTGGGAGGTGTCCCTGCCCATGGCAGGGGGGTTGGACCTAGATGATCTTTAAGGTCCCTTCTAACCCAAACCATTCTAGGATTCTATGAGTTTAACCACACTAAAGGCAGGGCTCAGCGGAAACTACTGAAGATGTTGAAAAACAAACTGAAATTGGACATAGCATTAAACAAGGACTTTTCCCAGGGTGGTAACCAGGTCTGTTTTAGCGCTCCTTTACTACTGGGAAAAAAAAGACACAAGCTACTAAAAAATGCCTGTTTCATTAATAGCTAGGAACGGCTATTGAGGAAGAGCTATTAACTAGAGTGGACTCAGGCATTTCCCAGTTCTCAGCCAGTGGCTGCCACTATTTGAGCAGTAGGGGAGCAGGGGGAAGGGGAAGCTGTAAATCTGAGTCAATTTCTATTTTATGAAAAAGGGCATGCTCTACCTCTCTACACTCCTCTGACATACCATACATACTTTCCCAAACTGGACCTCGTTTGTTTATGCACAGTTGGAAATCTCATTTTCATTTTTGCCTTTCAAAATGAGCCTGCAAACAAGATTGGAGGACAAGGCTGATGAACTGCAAGGCTGGGCTTCTCTAAGACTTACTACATGCGCTCAGCCTGGCTGGGGACATGAGCCTGAACACCGAAGTCATGGTCCTTGCTGCTCCAGGACAGCCTCCTCCTGGTACCTTTCACAGAGCACGTGTGCAAATGCAAAGTTAAATGCACCACCTTGCTTGCCTGCACCCCAGACCTGTTGAGTTTCACAGATGAGTATGAAACTTGCATTTGTTCCCATTTCATACCTCTCATCCCTGCCTGTGCAAAGATCGTTGTTTGCAATATAGCACAATGACCTTTCTCCCCCTCTCTGGGATCTTGTGTGTCAGATGCAGAGAGCCTGCGGCTCACATCTTACCCTGTCTACGTGACTTTTGCTGTGCAGTCACACAAGTCAAAAAAAGCTATTTTCTGTCACTGTCATATGACTTACCATGCCAGATGTGAGATGCCACATGAGCTGATGCATGGGGTTTCTGTGCTGGGAGGAGGGACTCATGAGCCTTAATACCTACAGATGCTGAGCTCTTCCTCCAGTACTATTGTTCTTCACTCATTAGCTTCTGCTAAAACCATTGTAAAGTAATAATAATCCCTGATTCTATGGTGGGGCTGACAATCCGTACTCAGGGAATCAAGATGCTTGACATGAGGGTAGACTTAATACTGAGTTAGTTGCCTGTAGATTGAGAATAAAAAAAACCAAAACAGAAAACAGCTGAAAAATTAGCTGTAAATCATTTAGTGAAACTCCATGACAGCAGATGCTGGTGCTCCTACCAATAAAAGGCAAGCAAGCAATAAGGCTGAGTGGTTTTGCAGAATCATGTAGTTTAGAAGACACTTAAGATCACAGAGTCCAATTGCAAATCTAACACTGCCAACTCCACCACTAAAGCATAGAATCATAGAATGATTTGGATTGGAAAGGACCTTAGAGTTTATCTAGTTCCAACCCCCCAAACATGGACAGGGACACCTCCCACTAGAGCAGTTTGCTCAAAGCCCTGTCCAGCCTTGCCTTGAAGACTTCCAGGAAGGTGGCATCCACAATTTCTCTGGGCAACCTGTTCCAGTGCCTCACCACCCTCACAGTAAAAAATTTCTTCCTTATGTTGAATATAAATCTACCCACTTCCCATTGGAAACTATTACCCGTCATCCTATCAGTACACTCCCTGATAAAGAGTCCATGCCCATCTTTCCTGTAGGACATGAGACAACAATATACATTTTTTAAAGGAAATCAGCTGCTATGTTTTAAAGTCTTCCATCCATTCTGGAATACAGGTTAGGAGTTGACCTGCTAGAAGGCACCTCCATGGAAAAAGACCTTGTAGTCCCAGTGGACAATAAGTTCACCATGAGGCAACAATGGGCTCTTGTGGCCAATAAGGCCAATGGCAGTCTGGGAGGCATTAAGAACAGTGTGACCAGAAGGTTGAGGGAAATTCTCCTCCCCTTCTACTCTGGTGACACCACAGCTGGAGTACTGTGTCCAGTTCTGGACTCCCCACTTCAAGAGGGACAGGGAAATACTGGTGAGAGTCCTGCATAGGTCTACAAGGATGGTTAAGGGGTTGTAACATCCCTTACAAGGAAAGGCTGAGAGCCTTGGGGCTGTTTAGCCTGGAGAAGAGAAGGCTGTGAGCAGATCTGGTCGATGTTTATAAATATCTGGAGGGTGGGTGTCAGGAAGACAGGGCCAGTCTCTTTTCAGTGGTGCCCAGTGATAGGATGAGGGGCAACGGGCATAAACTAGAACACAGGAAGTTCCACCTAAAGATTAGGAAAAACTTGTTTTACTTTGAGGCTAACAGGGCCCTGGAACAGGCTGCCCAGAGAGGTTGTGGAGTCTCCTTCTCTGGAGACTTTCAGAACCTTCTCTGGGTGACCCTGCTTTGGTAGGGCGTTGGACAAGATTATCTCCAGAGGCTCCTTTCAACCCCTACTATTCTGTGAAAGCTTCTGAAACAGAACTGAAATCTGCAAATTTTACTGTAAAGGTTACTCAAAACTGCCCTTGAGGAAGAGTTCAAACCAGAGCAATACGTGAGCTTGACCAAAGCATAGCTTACACCATAGCAAGAGGTAAAATAACCCTGTTTAGGAACAGAGGCTGCTAAGCTGAGCCTAAACACTGGCTATGCAGTGCACAGCAGCTGAATAAAAATATCAGCCAAACTCTTGCATTCATGTGGCCAATTCACAAACCATACTCTTGACAGGTACTGGACATAACACTTCTTCTGCAGACAGCACTAAACCACAGCTGCCCTGCAGGGAGTAGGAGGGAGGAATAGAAATTCTGCCACTGGTTTTATTAGGGTTTGTTTGATCTAGTCTTCTTCAACCAATAAAACAGAAGATAAAAATATATTCCAAATATAAATTTTGTATTTTATCAAGTGAAACCCTGCTTCAAATCAAATCCCCACATTACCTTGCTCAAAGCACTGTGTTTTCAGCAGCAAATCAGATTTTTAGGAGTTTGATAAATGAAAATGCTGTGCTAGGAAGTCACTAGACAGTTCTCTTCCTTCTCACAGTGACACTTTAGTGCCCCGGCCCAGGGCCTTGCAAAGCAAACAAGATGTTTCAGAACTGGTCAAAGTTCCTGGTGTTTGGACACTTCCCTATCTATGGAATCATGGTTTTTTGGTGCATAAAGCCTCTGGAGTCTGAACTGGGCTAAACAATATGAATTTGCATTGGGCTCTCCAGGCATAGTTTTGCACACAATCTCTCACAATAAATATCCATGAAATTCAGAAGCTGTTGCCCCTGAGCCTTGTGTTTACCTGACTTCCCAAGAGCTCCAACCACCGGGAAACACAAGGCCTCTAGTTTTTTCAAGGAAAACCAAACTTATCTATGTATATACACACAAATTGATTTCTTTACACATTCAACACATGAATTCATAGAATGGTTTGGATTGGAAGGGACCTCAAAGAAACTTCTTCCAACCCCCCTGCCATGGCAGGGACACCTCCCACTAGACCAAGTTGCTCAAGGCTCCATCCAACCTGGCCTTGAATACATCCAGGAATTCCACAAGTAATCTGTAATGAACATAAATAGAAACATGGGGAAAAAAAATGGTCCTCACCCACTACCCAACTAAGCACCACTAACAGAACCATTGGTTGCTAGACCCCACTCAAAAACTTGAGAAATTTTCCTTTAAAAGCACACTGTCATTGTACACTCATCACCCAGTGAAATATGTATTTTAGATAAAGTGAGGGTGTCAGCTAGCCCTTTCATCTTTAGCTCCTGAAAGACTGCAATCCTTTGAGAACTGAATCAAAAGTTTCTGGGTTGGCAACTCTGGTGGGCATCTGACCACCACAGTGGTCAAGAGCACCTGCCCAGAACAGGAAGTAGCTGAAAATCTCTTTACATAGCTGGAAGCAGCCTTGATAAACTCTGGCAGACTTATCTCAGCCACTCTGACATCTGCTGGAAGTGCAGGTTTGCACACAAGCAAGCCAGATTCATGGAGACCATCAAGGTCAATTTCTTGACAGGTAGTCCATTTGATCAAAGATGGAAAGGTGAAGGCAGCCTTTTCTCCAGAGACTGAAGTGTAAGGTCCTTGACTGCCCATGCACTTAAGTAGCCAAGCTTTATATGGAGCTGTACCAGCAAAAGCAAAGCTAGTGCATCCAGAGAAGGGATCCTTCTCCCGTTTGGCATCTGCCAGTTTAGGCTCCCCCGTGACAACACTGACATACCTGAGAGCATCCATCTGAGTGCAGAGGGCCACCAAGATGATCAGGTGACAAAAGCATAGAGACTGAAGCACAGACATTAAGACCACAGTTTATTCAACCTGGAGAAGGGGGATTTGGTGCTGCCTACATCTACCTAATGCAAGTATGTAGTGAAATGGAGCTAGACCCACCTCAGAGGTGCAGAGAGATAAAATGAGAAGCAATAAGCATCAGCTACAACACAGGAAATTCCAGTTAAATGTACAGAAAAATATTTCTGTCTAGAGAGTGGTCAAATACTGGGAGACAAGCCTAAGGAGGTTATGTGATCTTTGTTCCCAGAGACAACTGAAGCTCACCTGGGAAAGCTGATCTCCAACCTGATCTAACTGGCTCTGGTATAAGGACTGGGATAAAATGGAGACCTCCAGGTGGTCCTTCCTAGGTTATTGTATGAATCCATGATCCAAGTCCAACTGCAAAACTACAACCTGTACTTCAGGATAGCAGATGCACAGCTGAGAAATTGATTTAGAGAAGCCAAAGCCCAGCTGGAGAAAAGCAATGAAGAATAAGGACAACACACAGTCCTTGTTTTTCTATTGCATTTGCTCTACTACAATGACATTTTCTATCATTGCCATATGCAGCTATGTTACAAAGTGACCATCACCTACATTTAGATGTGTACTACGAATGTGTGTGTTTGTGTGAAGCTCAATGTGCACACGTAAGTTAAAGGATAATCCCCATTAATGATTACCAAATCATTTATAGTGGCTTTGTTGGATCCAAATTCATTTAAAATAGGTGCTTTAGAGGATGATGAGAAAAATGAAAAAAAAGTTACATAAGCAGCACCTTTTCTATTCATCCCCTTTCCTTCCCCCTCCAACAGTTCATGTTCTACATCATCTGTTTTAACTGCTCACTGACATCACACCTGGTGCTTGGACAAATCCCATGGCACTTCAAGCACATTTTAACATCATAACAAACCTTTCATCTTCTAACATCCAGAAACAGAGGTGGCCTGCTGAATAATGTTGACTGAAGAGGACAGTGGCAAAAGAGGACTTCCATGACATGGAGACAAACCTGTCTGGGCACAGTGGAAGAATGTTTTTCCTGCAAGATTCAGTCCTTCAAATGTTTAAATAACCTGAGGAGCAGCTTTTTCCAGCTCAGGTATGATGCAGGCTAGCCACAGCACTGGCTTTTGCCTTAAGGAAACTCCATGTGGAGTTAAATATTTTCAGTGGCTTCTGAATCACAGAAAAGCAAACAAATCCATGGCAAAACTCAAAGCATCTCACTATACAAAACAAGTCAGGCCACAGTCAGATCTTTAATAAAAGCACTTTGAGTTGGTGACAAACAAGATAGAGCAGACATGACAACTCAGAAAAATCAAGTTGGGGGTAGAAGTGTGCTGCTGGTATTTTCAGAGGATTGAACAAGGTCCCTAAACCCAACCATTGCCTCAGTGGCTTCTCAGCTGTTCACAACACACTAGAAGGCTGCTAAAAAAAGTCATTTTTGCATCACCCCTCGAGCTGATATGGAGGAAACAAAAGGGTCTTTGTTCTGACCCATTTCAATGGAAGAAGTCAACCCAGAAAAAAACTCCAGCTCTAATCTCCCAGTAGGAGGTTAAGTTGATTTTATATGGAGACCAAGCAAGCTATACCTCCCTTGTTCCTCCAGTTTCATAACACGTAGTTCAGCTAGGGCACCTTTGTGATGAGAAATCTGACACTGCCAGGAGTTATCTAATTTGAGCGGGGCATGGCAGAAATTATCTCCCTGTAGAAATCATCTGTTCAAAGAGGCTGTCAGCCACATGCTTGACAACACCATACATTTTCATTTAGCAATCTGTCCTGCTCCCCTTATTGGGACATTAGGAACCAATGAAACGTGCATAGGATCCTTTTCACCATGACATTAGCTAAGAAACCAGTTCTAATTCCAAGAGTCTGAGTGATCCTCTAACAAAGCCCTGAAGCTCCCTTGGTAAGGGGAAGGGTTCTGCAGCACTGACGAATACGGCAAAGGGCTTGTTCTCAGAAGCCCAGCACACACAAGAGCTTTGGAAGGTTGTATCCCTGCACTTTGGTCTTTGGGTAGTGCCACCTGCTCAGTATCTGTAGTGGTCTGGCTTGAATGGCCCATCTCTTGATAAGCCCAGGTATTTGGCCTGCTTGTCACTCAGCTTTGTCAGCTTCACACACAGTTTATCCAGATGAGCAGCAGCCACAGCTTCATCCAGCTGGAAAACAAAACATTGAGATAAGAATATTAGCAGAACAGAGTCCTGTTAGTTCAGGACATCATGGCCAACGGTGAGAAATGAATATCTGAAAACCAATAGCAGTCTCAAGGAAGATTTAAGAGACTGACAGATTAAGAGACAGCTCTTTGCCTGCCAACATACCTCACACCTACCTGAGCAGCGGCATCTGCTCTGAGCACAGAACTGCACTCAGATGGAAAAGCCCCGTGACTTTAAAGGAGAAATGTTAAGCTTCAGTGAGACAGACAATTTTATATTAAGCCCATTTCAATCTCATTTACACATTTACATCCATCCAACAAGAACAGAGATCAAACTATTGAAAGAAAAAAATATCCAGTTTGGTAGAATGAAAAAGCCCCGGTCATGTTTCCCTGGACATACTAGGTTGTCAAACTGCCATCTTACAATTTTAGATAAGTTCTAATATGGGGAAAAATTACATTTTCTTTCCAGATATCCCGTATTAGGGACATCTATATATTAAAAAATTCATCCTAGAGTCACTAATTCAACAAGAATACTAGCATCTACTGGCATCATCTTCATGAATAAAGCCCAGGTGGGCTGTAGGACATAGGCCCAGAAGTGTTGATATACTTTATCCCAGAGGTGTCAGGCAGACATGCAAAGCCAATGTATTGAAAAATGTGTAAAGTTACAAGATAGTTACGTGCTACAGGAGATAGATACAGAAGAGTCAGAAAAAAAACCCAGAACAGTAAAATGGCGAACTAGCTGCTATGTCAGAGGGGAATGTACAGCCAGAAAGGATATTCAAAGACAGAAAGGACAGCATTAAGAGGGGATTGGGTGCTGCTGAGTTACAACAGAAGACAAAATACAAGTAATCATTGCTAAGGAAACAGATTCAAGGTAAATCTAAATTCTAGTAGCACAGGAAAGACTGGCAATGTTTCCCCCATACAAGTTAAACAGATGTGAAAGGCTGCAATATTTGAAGGGCAATAAATCAATAAATCAAGGGCCAGATCTTCAGCTTGCATGAACCAGCACATCCTAAATGATTCAACAACTAGTCCTACATTTCCCACTCAAAAGGGAGTGTGGTAACACACAGCTATGTCTAAAGTAATCCTATTGTAATGAATCAGGTAAAAAGCTACATCTGTACAGAGTATAATTCACTGCAGCTTGACCTGCTCATAGCAGTAATATGGAACTGCCAACATCTCGAGAGCTAACACAGTCAAATACATACAAGAGAAAATTAAAAATGTAAGATGAAGCAGCTGAACAAAGCTAAAGTGAACCATGAAACCTACAACACTACATAAGAGTCAGGAAAATCACGAAAGAAATTCTAACTGGAAGGACCATGTTTAAAAGGGAAACAAGTATTAAAGATTATTTCATCCTGTCAGAAAAAGAGGGTTAAAAATGGAATGCCTATCTGGTTGACTAGACTGACACATGAAGATCTGATAGGTGCATTTCCATCAAGTTTAAGACAGATTACACCCACTTGAAAAGGAGCTGAGTCCCTGACACTTCCCAGATCATGTTCTCAAACTGCAGCAGAGATAAGTTGTTTCACAGTTGCTTCAGCTTAGGGACTTCAAGACTTAGATAAAAAGGTACACAAATTTAGTGAAGATAAGCTGGCATTTTTACCTTAATCAGGTAGCTGAGCATAAGGATGGACAGATTTGGTGCCAACAACATGGACACAGTTTGCCCAGATTTCCAGGAACAACATTGCAGAAACTTGTGTGTGTTTGTAATAGCTAATCAAAGCAATATTCTCGTAAAGAAAGTGCAATATAAGGTATGTGATAAATCTTAAATTTTGCATTTAGATTTCAAAGCTACTGCACAGAATAAAAGATAGTAGCCCGAAAATTCTCTATGGAGCACAAAGTATAAAATGAGCATTTTTTCAGTTTATGAACCCAAAGTGATTACTGCCATATGTGCCACCAACATGCAACTCCCTTTGTAAGTAAATGATCTCTGCATTAGTTCAAGTATGCTTACTAAAAATTGTTACTCAGAGGATAAAGCCACATTTTGTTAGCAGCACTCGACTAGAATTTTCAAGAGAATTATCAACAAAACTTTTCCTTTGAAGAGGATTATATGTCAGCTTTCTGATCAACTCCTACATTGTATTTCTGGTATGCTTTGCTTAATGGATGGTTTTGGAAGCTTAAGTCCTTCAGCAAACACTTCATAAGTAAGCCTAAACACACACATACTGCTTCCCAAATGAAAGGTATTTTCACAATTAATCTCACACCTGGCTGCATTCCAAAGGCAGTGGGATTTAACTCCAGCACCTTTTTCAATTACCATCTCAGTTTTTTTAAAATTAAAAGCAGGTTATTTTTCTAAAAGGAATTTGAGAGTTGTGACATAATCCAAATTTTTCCAAGAAGAAAGAACACAGAGACATTTAAAGGGAAACCTAAGGGAATCTGTCATTAATTTTTTGTGAAGCCGTTAGGACCAGAATGTGATAAGCTCTGCTCAGGTGTAAATGGGACCCAGACTCTACCAACCACAGTAAAAGCAATTCCTGGTTTCACTCCAACTTCAGCTCTGCCCCACTAGACTTTGCCGCTGGATAGGCATGTGAAAGCTCGCTGTGAATGCTGACATTCAGCAAAAGGAACAAGTTGCTTGGGAGAAGCTCCCTGACTAGCCTGAGACAGCACAGGGCTTACCAGCACCTTAGGGAAGATCCCTAGGATGAGCCAAAAAGTGACTGGATGTTCCCATCCCAGTTCTGCACAACAGGTTAGCCACAAAAAAAACAGCCCACTGCAGATTCTGCACAACTAAACCTAAGCATTCACTGAGGGACAGGAGCACCTCACAACAAAATGAACTCAAGCTAAACGAAACAAATCTTCATGATCACATCTGAAGTTGCCTTCCTTCCAAGCTTGCAAGGCTTTGCTATTCCAACTCACCTTCTTTGGCAGGAAATAGACTCCAACGGAGTATTTGTCGCTATTGGTCCACAGTTCAACCTGTGCCAGCACCTGGTTGGTAAAGGAGTTGCTCATAACAAAGCTAGGATGACCCATGGCACAGCCCAAGTTAACCAGTCGGCCCTCTGCTAGCAGTATAATATGACGGCCATTCCTCAGTGTGTAGCGATCCACCTGGGTGAGAAGCAAGAGCAGTGCAATGTCAGCATAAAAAACATTCAAAATCATGCAAAGCTGTGTGGGCTTCCTTCCCACAACAATTGAGCAGTGGGCTTGCAACACAGACTTTGATTATAATTGAGACACTCCTCCCTCCATTCCTAGCCAGTGTTCACCAAACCTGTAGCTATTCTGGACCTCACACAACTAATCTGAAGCAGATGCTAAGATTCAACTAGTTATCCAGTTCTTCCGGCTTTTCCATATGCATGTTGTCTCAGATGGCTGTGGCAGGAAGCATGCTGCTAGTGGTAAAACAGTTCATACACACCTAATTGTAAAAACTGGTGTGGAGAGACAGAAAAAGAGGGAACCCCTCTTCATGCAACAGTCCAGAGCCTCTGCATCTAACACAGGGATAAGAGTCAGAGTCCTCTGCCTGCTGAAACTGCTCCCCTGTGATTCCTTCCACTTCTGTAAGGCTTTACAGGATAATAAACAGCTCTCCTAGCTTCTGGTAGACCCACCTTTGCTCTCATGGGCCCAAAGACATGGTTCTCCACTCAGACTGATTTCCAAGCTACACTGGGGACAAAGGACTCTGCGCATAGAATCAAATCTGAGCTATTGACTTTTAAGCAAACACTTGTGGCACTCAGCATGCTGGCAGTTAATTTCACAGCTTTTGCACTGTGAGCAGGTATCTCCTTTGTATCACTCTGAACATCCTGCCTGCGACAGCAGCAGTTATGTAACAGATCAAAGGTTCAGGGTAGGAGGTAGGTCTTCAGTATTAAATCATATGGATGACCTCAATTCCATCCTTTTGAAAAGGTAATATCCTGTTTTTACCCAGAAACTTGTTATAGTTTTCGTACCCTGGAACAGACTGCATCTCATGGCACCCAATACGCCTGTGACAGATTGGCCCCTTCAATAGAGACTATGTAAAAAGGTACTACTACCTCTGCCAGTGCCACAACTCTTCATATGGACCTTAAGAGCCACAGTGAATGGCCATCTGCAGGCAGTTTGTATGATAGGCTATTAACACCCAATTTAGTCTTCAACAGCATTTACTTTTTGAGCAGCCCCAGATTCAGTTTTAAAACCCGAGCTACCAGAAAGCAAGCAGCTAGCTCCAGGCTCCTGTAGGACAAGAGCTGTTGAGCAAAGACAGACCCACACTAAGGTCATGACCAAGAACAGACTTGAAAGTAGAGAGAACTTGAGGGTATAACTTCATGCCTAGTTGAGTCCACATAGAGTGTTCCAACAGCATATAAGATATTGAAAAAAAGACTCACAACTGCCTAGTAAGAGTTTGATGTGGGTGGCCACTTAGCTACAGGGCAGTTAGAACTGGAAGAGCAGACAGATCTACCAAGATGTTTGGGTGTGGCATTTTTTAGAAAGCAGAAAGCCTGTCCCAGAATCCTATCAGCAAGCACACTCCCTCTTTAAAAAGGTAACTAGAAGTCCCATGTCAAGTCAGACAAAAGCTGATTTGCTTTTTGCGATCTTATCTTTCCAATGCTGGTGTTACAAAACAGTTTTGACTTATGTTAGTTTTGTTTCTCTGCTTTAGAACACTGCTAAAAAGCTGAAAGTTTTAGATGCCTATTTTCCTGTGTAGCCACAGCCATGGTTTGAAGTAAATACATTGTGGGAACACAAGCTGAGCAAGGATATATTATAACATCTCGCCTTGTCTGCCCGCACAGACTGCTGTCTATACAGGTTTCTAAATTGAAGCCACTTAAGTCTGGAAGAGAAGCCTGAGTTTGGCAGAGCTTCAGACAGGATTTCCTGAGGCTTCAATCCCCAAGTAAAAAAAAACACTCTGAAAAACAGGTGTGAATTTTTTCAACCCTTGACAGAATCCCCAAAGACATTCCTTTGATACTTACTCTAGCCCTGGCAGCCTGCACCAGGACCAAGATCGTTATGGTGCAGAGCAGTACATAAGCAGCAGCTTCCTGAGAGGCAATGCAGATCAGGCACCATGCAACCAATGGGCTGGGTTTGGAAAGGATAGGGTTACTTTTTCATGAGAAGCTGGGATGGGGCCACAGCCAGGATAGCTCTGGAGCCAACACAAGGAGGACATGGACCTGTTGGAGCATGTCCAGAGGAGGGCCACAAAAATGATCAGAGGGCTGGAATATCTCTCCTATGAAGACAGGCTGAGAGAGGTGAGGATGTTCAGCCTGGAAAAGCGAAGGCGCTGGGGGACCTTATTGTGACCTTCCAATACCTAAAAGGGGCCTATAAGGCAGCAGGGGAAGATCTGTTAACAAGGGTTTGTAGTGATAGGACAGGGAGAGAAGAGTAGATTTAAGTTGGACATCGGTAAAAAGTTCTTTACTATGATGGTGGTGGATCACTGGAACAGGTTGCCCAGAGAGATGGTAGAGGCCCCATCCCTGGAGACATTCAAACTCAGGCTTGATGGGGCTCTGAGGAACCTGACCTGTTCCTGTCTCTGCATATTGTAGGGGGGTTGGACTATCTGGCCTTTAGAGGTCCCTTCCAACCCAATACATTCTGTGATTCTATGACAGACAACCAAGCCAGCCAATGTGTTATTCAATACCATACTGACATCATGCCCACTATATAAGGGTGGGGGGTGTGGATCAGCTCAGGGCAGCACCATTCCCCAGCTTGTTCTATATCCCTTGTTCTGTGTATTGTTCCATTCCTATTACTGTTATTTCTTTTGCATTGTATTAAATTCTCCATATTCCAGCCCATGAGCTTTGCATTTTTCTCTGTCTTCTCCATTGCGTTCAGGGGGGAGAGGAGAGCAGTGTGCGAGCAGCCCTGTGGTGCTCAGCTCCCAGCTGGGTCTAAAACATGACAGCTCTGTTCTTAAGTTTTATATGGTCTAGTGGTCTGTTCTGCATTTATCTTCTAACTTCTTTTGAAACAGAGCTATGGCATTGTATTCAGCTGGAGGCTATTACACAGAAAGCATATTTCCATATCTCCTCACTATACCCCAAACAAGGCCAACAGCCTGTTAGGAATGAACTTAATTATCTACACAACCACCACATGTGGAAGAAGAGGCATCCATACCAAGCACCTCTCACCAGAGGTCATGCTGTGCACTTGAGCACTGGCTGGAACCAATTACTCTAATACCAACAGAAGAATATGACATGCAGCTTGTTCCAGGTTAGTCAAAGAGCAGAATCTTCATTCTGATCAGCCCAGAGCACCACTGGCTTCCAGGAAAGTTAGAAACAAAGTACCTGAAGAGAAATACCCCCCCTTTCCGGAAGCAGACCCTGAGTCTGTTTTTCATTGCTTCTTTCTAGCAGGAGACCTCACGCAAGGGATGTCTCACCTGAGGTTTAACATTCACTGCCTCTACTGCATTTTCATTCAGCCACTTTGCATCAACTTCCACATCAAAATGGCCAATATTACACACTATGGCATCATCCTTCATCTGCTCAAAGTGCCTGCAAAAAAAGTTATATCAGAAGTTAATGCACAAAAAATTTCTTCAGCACCAGATGCTGCTGTGATCCATAGTTCTACTCAAAGAAATGAGAAGTGCCTGGCTTACTGACTGCATTTGACTCACAAGGTGTGTGGGTCTGATAATCTTCCAGGTGTGAGAAGTCTTCTGGAAAAACACTCTCAAGCTTCTAGGAAACAATACTTCCCAAGGATATAAGAGGTTATTGGAGAGAAAAAAATATTTCCCAGTATGGAAAGTAAAACTATTTTAAATTTGTCAAAACCAAAATACCTGCAGTTATTCTCTTACACAGAAGAAAGTTCTCTTAATGACTTTGTTTCCACCAGTTTTACATCTCTATAACATGTAAAATCATAACAGCAAAGATAGGACTGAGTTCATGTAGAATTTGGGGACTATAAATTGAAGAAGCAGTTAACAAAATTGCAGGGTAGTTTGAGAACAGGCTAGTTTCAAGTCTGCTATGTATAGCCACAAATGCAATCACTTTCAACCTTTACCTACTACTTCTTCTGTTCACATTTATCTGTCCTAACACAGACTTTAGCTCCGATGCTCT
Source organism: Eurystomus gularis (assembly GCA_013400335.1). NCBI lineage: Eukaryota > Metazoa > Chordata > Aves > Coraciiformes > Coraciidae > Eurystomus > Eurystomus gularis. Next base: position 51,793 of record VZZY01011834.1, on the reverse strand, counting down.
CCTTCTCCAGAAGTGTATCTATCCCTCTACATCCTGTTTCTCCATCATTATATGCTGTAAGATAGGAGTAACTACAACATGGCAATATCCAACAGAACTGAAAGACCATAGACCCAATTTCTCATTAAACTGGTGCTAAAATTCTGATGTCCAGAATGAGACTGTGTGCAGTATCACCATACTGTTGACAAGTTAAGACTGTATTTTAAAAAAATCTCACTGTACAAGTATGCTTTCACTAAAGCAAGTGGCCAGACCATACCTGCCCTGAACAATGTCTGTGCAGCCAGTGGTGGTAACAAAGATATTGCCTTCTTTGCAGGCTTCCTCCATGGTTGTAACTTCATAACCTGAAAAGAAAAAAGTTATTCTTCTACCAAACTACCAGCACTTCTTAAAAAATGGGCTACAACATTATAGCAGAAAAGTACGGAGAAAGAATGAGTAGAAGTCTGTGCCAACACCTGACCTTTGGAGGATGCAAGGTAGTAGGCATACTTGTCTTGCTAAATACAAATATAACATGAGAATATCTATCCCTCAGCTGCTCCCAGTCTGTAGATCTACACATCCAATGTCTTATGTCCATCTGGCATAGCACGCAGACTGGATTCAGAGGGTCAAGTTTGCAAAGGGAAGTACACCCAAAACACCTGCAGGTTCTAGTCAGGTATGAACAGAAATGGGATAAACTGGTACTAAGAAGCACAGTTACATGAAGCATGCACAGAAGAGGAGCACAGCTTCCAGAGTATGCCGTGAGCAGAGCTGGAAAGGCAGAGAGCACAGCATTGTTCTCCAAAAACATCTACTGAACCTAAGGCCTGGTGTTTTTCTGTGGGGATATTCCAGTGAAGTCTTAAATCACACTGGAGGTCAGAGTTGCACAATGTGAAGATAATGAACCCATTTAAAAGCAGGCTTACAGTGTTATAAAATGAGGGCCTTAGCCCACTATGTTTTATATATAGAGAGAGAGATACATCTCCTTAACTCCAAACACATCTTCAAGAACTATACTAATAAATGGTAGTGAGGTAATGGCCTCAAGTTGTGCCAGGGGAGGTTTAGATTGGGTATTAGGAAAAATTTCTTTACGGAAAAGAGTGGTTAGGCACTGGAACAGGCACTTCTGCATCTCCTTCAGTCCTCACCTTCCATGGCTGCCTGCAGTGCATTGATGGGATCGATTTCAGTGATGATGACTCTGGCTCCAAAGCTCCGCAGGGCCTGAGCACAGCCTTTGCCCACATCACCATAACCTGCCACAACTGCTACTTTTCCAGCAATCATGACATCTGTAGCACGTTTGATGCCATCGATGAGGGATTCTCTGCAACCATAAAGGTTATCAAACTTGCTCTGAAGAAGAAAAAGGAACAGTTTCAAAACAGATGAAAGTCACTCAAGAATTTCCTAGAGAAACAAAATGGACTTACACGCAAGTACTGCAAACCAGGAGGCTGAAGGTCAGCTAAACAGTTTAATTACAGTGAGGGATGGGAAGAGGATAACTTGGTTTGATATTTTATTTATCCATTTCAATCTATACAGTTATACCAGATACAGGCTTCAGCACATTTCTGGTGAGAAGCATTTCATAAATGTTGTCTACTGACTAGGGCTTGTACATATTAAGTTTGTTAGAAGTAACCTGAATTTATCAAAAAGTACAAACAATTTTTGCAGACAGAGGTTGGTCTGGGTTCCTTAACCAGAAGTTCATCAGTTCTCTGCTGCTTTTTATCAGACAACGAACTGAACCAAGTGCCACTGATGGGCAAAACACCAGCAGAATATCTGGCCAATTGTTTAGCACATACTTACCTTTGCAAGACACATGGACCCTGCAGAAGCAGCAAGTTGCCCACATCAACCATGATAAATTGGCTCTCGCAGCCCAGAAAAGTCAAAATTGTGTCTTCCCCCAGGAACAGTTAAACTAACACTGCCAGACCTCATCACTGCTCAGATCTAGAAAAATCCAGCTAGTAGCCATTCACAACACTGGTTACTGCAACCAAGAACCCCTGGATTTCATCTCCCAATGCCCCATTGCACAACATCCTCCTACTGTAACATTAACATTTGAGCTTAACAGACAGACCTCCAGATCTAAATTCTTATGCTCAGTCAGATGTCAAGTAGTACTTCACTTGAACATCTTCCTAAACTCAGAAACGTATTGCTGTACTGATTTTTTGAATGCTCCTCCTTTTTCTTCTTAGGCCCTTTGTTTTGACCAGGATGATGGGCTGTACAAACAGATTTGGTTATCTGAAGAATTGCAGAAGCCAAGAATTCAGTAGCCAAAAAATCTGGCTACCAAAGTTGTGCTGTGCTTCCAAAGGTGAGGGTGTAAAGAACTCACCACTCACAGCAAAATTCTGGTTTCAAAGCCTGCTCTATGCTTTCTACAGCCTTTGATCACCAGTCACTCTTGCCTTCAGCTAACACAAGTAGCACTGTCTGCTGTAAGCAATCTTAAGACTGCATACCTGGATTTGAGTAGGAGCACTGATCTTTCAAATGGGACCTACCTTTCAGCTATGGCTGGTGCCATCTAGCATGTGTGAGGGGATGTTACAGTTTGGTTCTCAGTCTACAGCTTATAACTGTAAAATGTTTTATCATAAAATGCAAAGTCCATGTATAAAAATGTTGCAGCTATGACTCCAATGCATTATCTGAGCAAGTGACAAGGTGTAGCAGCATATTGCTCCCAGCCTCAGAAGCTGGCCAAGCACCAACGTGTAAGTTATACTTCAGATCCAGAAGTTCCTCAGTGCCCGTGGGTCTTACCACAGGCACATTCACTGTTACTATTTCAGAAAGTTTGTTATTCCTCAAATTGCAAAGCTAGTGCCAGTTAGTAACCCTCTTTTCTAGTCCTTCAGCAGATTTTCCTTGCAGTATAAGCCTTCTTATGAAGGAAAACAGCCTGATCAGATTTGATTCCTCATCACCAAAATTCCCCAACTGCAATCAAAGCCTTCCAAGTGCCTGCGCACTCCTATGTAAGCAAGGCAGCAGAGTGACAGATGCAGACATCTGTCCCACCCAAAAATGCATTTGAGTGGCAAGAGGGAAGAACAGAACTGGATGTTGCCTGCCTTCTCTCTCCAAGTAGTATTGTAGCAACCCGGCACCAACTGAACATACCAAACTTGGAGAGTAGAATTTGTCAGCTCAGCTGGATGTCATCCTGTTGATCTGTAACTGTGATTAGTACAAGTCTTTTACTACCTAAATACCAAACAATACTTGAAAAATAAGTACTTGTTTGGCACTACCATAAATTAAGCTCAATCCAAATCCACTCAAGAGGCTTTTTCAGAAACATCTGAATTTCTAAAACTACTAAACAGTATTAATAGTTATTATGCAGGAAGCACAAATCTAGGTGAAAAGGATGCAAAGAAACAAGCTTCTTCCAAGATCAGCTGAACTCCAACCCACTGGCTATGAAATAAAACTGCCAGATGCATCTTTGTGAGCAGAAAGGAGATACTCTTCAGACAGCAAACTGCAGAGAAAGCAGGTCAAACAGTGATAACTGCCATGCCCAACAGAATAAGGCTAGTATGGGAACTTGAAATAGATTCACCAACTAGATTGAAAGAACATCTAGATGCATAAGCCTTAAGGGTGCCTGAAATTCCCACTATAATTAATCTGTCTCTAAAAAGCACCAGCACCCTTTAAACACCATTTCTCCTCATCCCTCAATTCACCAGGAATTTTGCAAAGCAGTCATACAGCTAAGCAAGGAATGAACACCTCCTGCCCCATCCTTTGGAACTGTAGCTCAGAGGTACCTTGTGAGATCAACTGACCTTTACCAGCCACAAGCTCATGCAGGTCACACTTCTCCAGCTGGTGCCTGCCAGCTCCCTGTGAGTTTTAAGCTACTCAGAGTGAGGATATGCCCCTTGCCACAGGAACTGACTGTGCCCCAGGAGCCATAATTTCCAAAGGTGTTTTACATTATTAAAATGCAGAAGAATGCATGTCCTTACATACAGAAAAAACCCTTGATGTTCTGAAAACAGTATTTACAATGGCATGTCCCATCATAGACATCATGGGCTCATTTCAAGGATATGGTGAAAATCTGCTCAGTACCAGGTCAAGAACAGCTCAGTAAGAAAAGCAGGACTTGCATGGGAGTGACAACATCCCAACACCAAACTAGCCAGACAGTGGAACACAGCAGAAGGGCTCTAGCTGCATTACCTTGGTGACAGAGTCATTAACATTGATAGCTGGCACTTTCAGGGTCCCATTGGCCTTCATCTTGTACAGGTTGTGAACTCCAGTGGTTGTCTCTTCTGAAATACCTCTAATTCCTGTGGGGAGAGTAAAAGGATTCACCTTAGTTGGAGTTAACACTGCTGCAAACCAACACATCCAGGTGCTGGGAGAATCTTCCAGAGGCCTAAGTTAAACAAACCCTTTGCAGGAAGCACGGAAGGGATGAGAACTCATTTGGTTATGAAAAGAACAGGACAAAATATTCTTTGGAAAAATGGAAGGAAGCAGCTCTTGGCCAGGGAATTAGGGAAGTCCTTACTCTATTCTCACTAAATTATCAAAAAGCATTTCTGCAAAAAGGGCAAGATGTTCACCTCAGTGATGTTTCTACAGCCTAGTCCATTCTTGCAAGGTGGCTTGAGAGATGATTCTACCACACTTAAATCTAAAGCACTTGGATCAACTGAAAAAAGTAAAAAATCAAATACAGTTCACCATTCCCAGTCCTCCTGTTGTAATCAACTTCAGCTCTGATTAAACAGCCAACAACCCCCCTAAATCTAGATACTAGCTACACAACTTCAGTCTCATGGGTGTTACTAGCACAATCAAAAACATTATTTCAAATATATCCATGTTTGAAAACAGTCCAGGATGCAGAGACCAGAGACAAAGCATCATAGCGGACTAAGATCCTGACAACACAGGAGCTGTCACGGGGTTACCTAGCTTCACATCAGAAAGCCAAAGCTGTAAATGCACCCCATTCTTTAAGGATCCCGACTCTTCATGGACCTTTTCACAGCAGCCAATTGTTTAGTGGCATCACTGCACATGACTTCTGGATCTCTCTCCTCTGTCTCAATAATACTTCATTGCATATAAACCATCTAGTTGCTACTCCAGGCAACAGCCCGATTACTTCAAAAGCCTATCTGCACAAAAAAGCACTCAACTTCTGACAATCAGAAAAAATCTGAAACTAAACTATCCAGTCTGAATTTCCACCATAGAGAATATGGTAATTGTTTGTTGTTTAAGGACTGGAAACATACCGCAAGACAACTATTTTGTTGAAGTATGAACTATTGGAAAAAGGGGAATTCTCCTAAATCAGGCTGAAACCACCAACACAAGCAACCTCTACAAAGAGATCCATGCAGCATTTGAAGCTAATTCAGATTCATAGAAAAATATGAAAACAATGAATACCACATTCTACATACATCAGAGATTTATGCAGAGAAGATGCTGTCCCTCTAATCAAGCGACCTCTTGCATTCATCTTATAGAATAAAATTGAAAGCATGTTCCTAAGCAATTTTACAGTAATTTTGAAAGAAAAGCTCTGAGAAATAAACAGCATTCATGAATTGTTCTTTTCAGGTCCTTTTACTGACGAAGCAAGTGACAGCCCCGGTTACTCTATGCGAGTGCCCACGAGCAGAGAGAAATAATGCTCCTTTTCATGTCATTTTTCTTAATTCCTCTCAGTGTGTAACGTATAATCAATCACTCTCAACCCCTACATATATTTTTTTATCCACATCCTATCCATAGCCCTCCTGATATTTCAAGAAGATGAGCACAAGCCTTCCTATTACAAACAGCAAAAGTGGAAGGGCCAAAGGACTTGTCAAAGATCCCCAGGCAGCAGCAACAGCCCAGCTCCTCAGCCACAGCCCATGCACCTCCTCAGTAGCTAACAGGGGCAGGCAAGGGGAACCAACTATAACCCCCAGCAAAATCCCCAAAATCATACACATAGTTTGCTAATTCTGGGTATTGCAGTGTCCAAGCGTCCCCAGCCACCAAGACTTAAGAGAGGGTTGTAGGACAGGATGAATAACCAGAGAACCACCCCTCCAAACAGCAGGCAGAACAGTCACCACTGTTGGGAGGGATAGCATCAGCAGAGCCCAAGGCAGGAACAGGAACAAAGCTAACAAGATCAGCACCTCCAGTGCAGCAGCTGGCTTTGCCTGAGGGGACAAAGAGGTCAGAGGGACTTGCAGGCTCCAGGGACCATCCCTGAGGCCAGGACCCAGCAAGAACATCAGAGGGAAAAAGGCCAGGGCACGCATTTCAGAGCCACACATACCTGCACCCCCAGCACCCAGGGGTGCTCTGCCCCCAGGCACAGCTCCCTAGCAGGTACATGTACGTCCCCTCCCAGCACCTAGGGGTGCTTTCTGCCCCCAGCCATGGCTCCCTAGCAGCCCAGAGGTACCCAGCTCCTGTGAGAAGGCAGGCAGGTGCTTCACCCCAACCTTTTGGGTCTCATCTGCCTAGCTGGAACGAGACCCATCACCACAGCCAGCAGGAGCCCAGGGGCTCAGGTCACGCCCCCCAGCGCGGCAGGGAGCAAAGAAGGGAGGAAAAGGGGAATCCCACATTGATATCAGTGCTCATTTTAAGAAAGAAAAAAGGAAAAAAGCTTGCTGAAGTGATCCTCAGAGCCCAGGGCACCGGCCTTGCGGAAGCGCGGCCTTCCTGAGGGACACGCGCCCCCGCCCCCCGGCGTCCGGCGCTGCAACAGCGCCCCCTGGCGCCGCCCCCGGCACGTGGAGATGGCCGTGCAGCGCCCCCCGCCCCGGGCCCAAAGCCGCCCCCACCGCCGGAGGAGAGCGCTGGCCTAGGCACCGGTGGGCCACGCAAGCCACCAGCAGGGACAACTTCGGTTTAAGTCTGAGGGTAGTTCAAAGCGGTTTTCAAACCAGCATTGGTACAGATGTCTCAATGGAGTCTGACAGAACCATTAGACCTCCGTTTTGCTTCCCAGATCAGCAGGTAGAAGCACCAGCACTCTGTGGCACATGAAGGAAATGAGACCAACGATGCTAGAAGGAAATGCGTGAAGGGATGGCGTGTACCCTCAGCAAGTTTGCCAACGATATGTGGCTGGTAGGAGTGGCTGATGCACCAGAGCTGTGCTGCTATTCAGCAAGACCTGGACCAGCCAGAGAGTTGGGCTGGAGGGAACTTCGTGAAGTTCAGCAAGGGCAAGTGTAAGGTCCTGCACCTAGGGAGGAACAACCCAGTCCACCAGTACGGGTGAGGGGTTGATCTGCTGGCAAGCAACTCTGCTGAGAAGGACCTGGGAGTCCTGGTGGACAACAAGCTGACCATGAGACAGCAGTGTGCTCTTGTGGCCAAGAAGGCCAGTGGTATCCTGGGCCACATTAAGAAGAGTGTGACCAGCAGGTCGAGGGAGATTCTCCTCCCTCTCTATTCTGCCCTGGTAAGACCACATCTGGAGTATTGTGTCCAGTTCTGGTCTCCCCAGTTCAAGGAGAACAGGGAACTACTGGAGAGAGTCCAATGGAAGGCTACAAAGATGATTAAGGAACAGGAACATCTCTTTATGAGGAAAGACTGAGATCCCTGGGGCTGTTTAGCATGGAAAAGAGAAGGCTGAGAGGGGATCTGATCAATGTTTATGAATACCTGAAGGGTGAGTGTCAGGAAGATGGAGCAATTGGTCTCTTTTCAATGGTGCCTAGTGACAGGACAAAGGGAAATGGGCATAAACTGGAATGCAGGAAGTTCCACCTCAACATGAGAAGAAACTTCTTTACTGTGAGGGTGACAGAGCACTGGAAGAGGCTGCCCAGAGAGGTTGTGGAATCTCCTTCTCTGGAGACTTTCAAAACCCTCCTGAACACATTCCTGTGTGACCTTGCCTAGATTAACCTGCTTTGGCAGGGGGTTTGGACTAGATGATCTCTGGAGGTCCCTTCCAACCCCTGCTATTCTGTGATTTTGTGAAGTAGAGCTTGACTACAATACAACAGTTCCTTCCACTCCAGGAGCACAAGACAAGAGGGAGCAAAGGGCTGGAGAGGAGAAAGCAGCAGACAGCAGGATGGCTGGAAGTGTGAAAGGAGCTCAGCACAAGGACCCCTCCAGGAACAGGGACTCCAAATGGTGTTACATGTGCATAGCAGGGAAACAACCCTGCAAAATAAAGAATATGAACACTTAAAATGCACTTTTTTGGCCTCTGACAATGCCAGAAAGACAGGGATGCATGATCAATTGTGGTATTCCTTGGCATCAAATGGCAGGAAAGCAAGAGATCATGAACATCAACAGAGGCAATCTATGAAGCAAGAAAGGGAATCCCAGCATGGCTGAGCAGACACCAGTAAAAACCTGTCATTACAATTTAAGGAACACAAATATGTTGACTGTTAGTTTACTAGAGTCATCAGGTTGAGGATGTTCCTCTCTTCTTGGTGCCCCTATCCACATGAGCACATGGTAGAGAGCAGTCCCTAACTCCTCCCCTCACACAGCCCTATCCATGGCCTTCAGATCCAAGATGTCCACATTTTTTCCCCGTAGCTCCCTCAAAGCAGTGCAGAAGAGAGCTGACCCAGTAGGCTTTTCTACATCCACCTCACCTCTATAGACCAAGAGCAAACATCAGCACACCTCACTGTATCAGTTTTGATTCCATGCCATATCACCATCCAATTTTCTTCACATCTCACACCAAACATGCCCTTGAGCCCCACTGTCTTGCAGCAGCACATATGATGGACAATGGCAGGGATAAAGAGAACGTCATCCTTGCCAGACAGATCAGCCTGCGGGTCATTCCAAATCCCCTTCAGACAAACCTTTTTACATAAACTTGTGCTGGAAAACCCATACTGATCTGTTCTCAGTTTTACTAACTTACACTGAAGGTAATAAGTCAAAGCAAGAGCCCCCACCCTGACTCCATCGGCATCTTCACTGACAAACTGGATGAGTGAACACCTTGTAGATTATATAAGGTAGAAAACTGTTCCCTTTCCAAGAAAGGCTACAGGTTGTCATGACTTCATTCAGAGGTGCACTGAGAGGATGGGGAAGAAAAAGCATTAATGTTAAAAATATTAATTGCAAGCAGACATTAAGGAATTCTAAACCACAGCCCATGTCCATGAAGCTTTTGGCAAGTCAGTACTGCTGTTCACTCTCAGGTAACAGGCCCTGTGAAGGATGGCTGGGACAGACCACTGTAGCTTATATACTACAGAGAAGAGAATCTCTTAGCTGCAGGTAAGACATTCTGGTCTAGGACTATAAACAATGTTCATAGACTCATTTACAGCCTGTTTGCACATGCCTGCCCCTCTCTCCCCACCCCTTTTACATAAAAGCAGGGAATTCTCACAGAAGCAGGCTGCCTAAACAGCCTCCCAAGCAGAACTGTTCCTGAAAAAACCAAAAGACAAGTCACCTTTCAAGAGCTGTGGGTATTTGGTATGAACCAGGTTGGTAAGATCTCCACCGTCATCCAAAATCATGTTGAGGGGCTGCCCATCCTTGAAGTAGAGGGTCTGCTCAATGCACCACAAGTATTCCTCATCGGTCTCCCCTTTCCAGGCAAACACTGGGAATAAACACACACAATTATTCAGTTTCTTACTTAGCATGTAGTAAAGCAGCCATAGGAAGATTTCATCTGCAGCTCTCAGTAGCAGAGCCAACAGATAATTTATCACCTGTGCCTGCAGGCCAGAAAAGACATTTGCACTGAAAAAAATGATCTCAGAATGAGCTGAAGTGAAATCACTTTGCCTTCTGTTCCAGGCGACAAACTTGGTAAAAATTTTGAGACTTATTCTCAAAATAAGTTGTCTTATTCTTCTCCAATGTTAAGAGAGAGAAAGCAAAGCAAACTAAAGCAGACTCACATCCACAACATCCCACGTGATCCTCTAATACATCCCGTTACCAGGATTAGAAATAGCCACTGTGTATACAGACAAATGAAAACGCAACTACAGCATTTTTCTAGCACAACAGAAAAGAGGGACTAGACTTTAGCATAAGCTAAGCACCAGACTACAAATTCTTCAGCAACTTTGAATTTAAATTCTAGTCTCTAGCACAGCACTAAAATCCAAGCTGCCATGCCTTGTCTGCTCTTCTTATTCTATATCAGTACATCTACCATCAGCAACATGCTGCAATCACTAGCATGCTGTATCTAGCAGCACTTTTGCCTTTCCAGGCATTTGTACTGGTTTTATGCTGTACTTGAGCCTCAGCAGTACTTGGCCATTAACATAAAGCACATGATTTACATATCCCAACATTTGGCTAAATTGTCATGTTTTTACTGTTTACACAGAAAACTAGCCTTAAGCCACTTGAGCCAATCACACAATTTCCCCTTCTGATTGCTATATGAAATACTAATTGCATTAGTATCTCGTATTGTATCCAAAGGATTAGCATTCCTCCAAGGTCTCAAATAAATGAAGTGCAATCTTAACAAAGAGCAAGTTCCACAGAACAAGCATACCAACCAAGGGCAGAGATCAAAACCTTAGACAAACGCTCCACCTGTTAACTGCTCTTCAGTTGAGTTTTGGATGTTGGAAATAGTAAGAAAGGCAACATCCTAACATCAGATCTGGAGTCCCACCTGGTCCTTTGACATCACGTGCCAGAGGCAGGTAGAGGAGATGATACCTGCAGCAAGTAATGCCAGGAGCTGATGAAGGGATCGTTTTCTTCTAATACCTTAGAATGGACCACAGTTGGGAGGACTTGTGGCAATAGCTAGTTAGAAATGAAAGACACCTCCCAAAGGGAAGAACCAGACTGCCAGAACTCTGCCAACATCCAGGCTCAGGCCACGCAGTTCCCAGCACAGAGCCACGAGGACTATGCCCTTAAGCTGAGTAACACAGCAGTCAGCTTAATATATTCATACTGATCAACAAAAATTTGCTCTTTACTGGAAGGTGACAATAAAACAGCAGCATCCTGATAATCAACTTCAGGGATATTAAGCAACAACCCAGCTGGTCTAGCTCTAGCCTAAAATCAGCTTGAGTATTGATCCTGTCACTGTAACAAGGCATGCTGTGCTTAACATCCCTTTCCAACCCCTAGTTAGCATCAAGCTCACCAGAAAGCATCAAACACCCCCATACAAATTCATTTAATTACTCAGCAGTTTAAATCATCTTAATAACTAAGCTTAAAGCTGGTAACATACAGCCAGGCTCTTTCATAGCCTGACACCAGTCATTGTCTAGAGTGCTATGCACAGTCTGATGCAATGCAGCTTGAATCACATGTCCTGTTTTGTAACAATCACCACTTTTGACGGGCTGTTTCTATCCTGAAGCTTTTTCCAGAAGAGCTTGATTTGTACACAGTTTGATTTAGCTAGAATAGGCAGTACCCCCCCAACTCAGAGCTTTAGAACATGAAAAACTTACCAGGGATACCAGCTTTTGCAATAGCAGCTGCAGCATGGTCCTGAGTGGAGAAAATGTTGCAGCTTGACCATTGTACCTGGAAAACAACCCAAGTTTTGTTTGCTGAACAAAGTTCTGAGATATCAGGCACTCTTCCAGACACAGGAGTTAAGAAGAGAACAAGAGCACAAAGTCATATTAGTGCAGATTCCTGCCTTTCCCAGGAACTCTGCAAAGTTAAGGTGAAAACTAATTATCTGACTAGGCCAGGGAAAATAGTGTCATTTTGGGAGAGCATGTAATGGAAGTTTAGCTGTGCCACATTCAGCCATCTCCTTACAAGAGCTTCTGCCAGACAGACAGTGTGTACATTCAGCTATAGATCTTCAGGAAGTGCACAGTATGGCAGGTTTAGTAGGGTTTTNTTAGCTGTGCCACATTCAGCCATCTCCTTACAAGAGCTTCTGCCAGACAGACAGTGTGTACATTCAGCTATAGATCTTCAGGAAGTGCACAGTATGGCAGGTTTAGTAGGTCAATAAAGTTCAGATTTTCAGAACAGCCACATAGCAAGTGTCCACTGAGGGAGACGGACATGCAGCAACACACCTGCTGATACTGAGTCAGAAATGCAGCTGAAACGACACTCAATCAACAGACATTGTCCAAGACTATGCTCACCCAACTCCCACTCTGCGCTCCAGTCATGGAAGCTTTTCCAGATGAGCTAAGTTTTCCACACAGATTTCAAAACTAGGCTCAAGCCCCTAGAAAAGCAACAGCATGTTGCTGAGCTGTATTGAAAAGTATCTGCATACCTCCTGCAGCTTCTCAGCAGGCATAGAAACCACCATATTCCAGATCCACACAGGGGCTCTCCCACTGCTCCATACAGGGCTGACTGGCAGGTATGTGCATGCTTATTTGTACCAGACCTTGAAGAAAGGGGGCAATAAGGTATAATCCTTAAGCCTCTTCTCAGATACTCATCCCACTGTCAAGAACTGGGCTGCAGTAGGAAGCACCTCATCTGAGCCTACACAACCAACACTTGTCAGTGAAAACACACTTGGAAGGAGCACAGGAAAACTGAATTAATGACCTTAAGCACTGCATCTCCTCACCTGGGTTTTTCTAAGCTCCCTCAGTATCACAGAATGGTTTGGGTTGGAAGGGACCTCAAAGATCATCTAGTTCCAACACCCCTGCCATGGTAGGGGCACCTCCCACTAGACCAGGTTGCTCAAGGCCCCATCCAACCTAGCCTTGAACACCTCCAGGGATGGAGCATCCACAACTCCTCTGGGGAACCTGTGCCAGTGTCTCACTACTCTGAGGGAAGAATTTCCTCCTGATTTCCAATCTAAATCTCCCCTCTTCCAGTTTGAGCCCATTACCCCTCATCCTATCACTACAGGCCTTTGTAAAAAGTCCGTCCCAAGCTTTCTTGTAAGTCCCCTTCAGATACTGGAAGGCCACAATAAGGTCTCCCTGAAGCCTTCTTTCTCCTGAACAAGTCCAACTCTCTCAGCTTGTCTTTGTAGGAGAAGTGACATCAGGAGGGGTCATGAAATTCAAAGTATACACAATACCTAGAAAGTTTACACTTAAAGCACCTGATACAAGAGACATAGGCCACTTCAACTCTGCCTCCTCAGATCTGTGACACCAGTTTGGGATAATGGCATAGGCCCTGGAATAACAGGCATACCTGAAGGGCTCAGGGCCTAATATTTGCACCACTGGTTATGAATAGGATGCATTTTTAGTACAGTTTTAGGACTTATACTTTGAGTATTTATAGAGAGTATTTATTCTATTTGGTAACCAAAACAGGGATACCAAGACTTCTATGCTGCAGTGAGATACATGCTCATAGTGCAGGGTATGGTTTAATCACTTTCACTCCTCCCTTCCAGGCACTAAAGTTCTGGCAGAGCAGATGAATCCAAACTCAAGTCAAAGTCTAAACTAACATGCAGGCATCAGGACAAGGAAGGAGCTAACACAACAGTATGTATCTTCAAGGCACAACCATAACTTACACTTAAGAGAAGCCAAATCTCTGCTGGTACCTCCCTGAATGACTTGGATGAATCACATAAAACACTGATTTGGGGTTGTGCTCAGACTAAAGCAACTTGGCTTAAGTCCGCATAGAGCTGCTGCCTAGGCCAGCCATACTGGGATATAGCAACCAACAGAAGCAGCAAGGAACCTCCCACACTTCAGTGGCTACTGCTTTCTTTTAACTCCTGGGGGAGGCCAAGAGTTTCACACACTGTAACTGGAATAAAGCCAGGACTGTACCTCCACATCAAAGCTCTCCTTCAGCACTGCACCATTTGCAGCCATGGAACAGCTCTGAACATGCTGAAGAATATCTGCACAATGGCATGTACCTTGCTCAGGCTGACCTGACATGCTGTCTAGACCTACACCCTCCACCTTTTGAGGAAACGCCTTAGCTGCTACAGAGCTTCCCCTCCTCCCACTGCCTTTTGATCAACATGATGCTGCTCAACTCTTTTAACTATTTCCAAGGAGGAATCCCATACAAGTCACCTCTGGGCAGCCCAAGGCCAGTCAGCTAAACTTCAGGAAGAGGGGATTTCAGATCACGTATGTACTTAACATAATCCATTATCAAGTTCCAGTCAGCTAAGCATGCAAGCTGTATGGATTGTGCTCAGATGCCTGGCAGAGGACAATGCTGGAAAAGGCTTGTAAGTATTTCAGTGGATAGACCAGGGTGATTTGTCCACAGTCTCACAAATTCAGCCAGCAAAGTCCTCTTCCCTCAAACACTAAACCACTCTGCCTCTGTTTTCCTGCACAGCTCACAGCCCAGCACAAGCTCTCCAAAAGCTTCATTAGTTTTTGCTGACTTTACCAGGGCATGGTGTGGTTCTTAATACAGGCTAATCTGTGCTGGAGGCAGTCAGAGCTTCAGCATCGCCTGCAACCACACTGCATGTCCAAGCAGAACTCAACTGCGTGGGAGCAGCTTTTGGCACTGCTGCTCAGGGTGCTGTACACCATCAACAGAGCTGCTGAAGCCACTGACACAACCCAGAACAGGTACTCATTAAGATCACAGGATTATAGAATTTATAGGAACATTCCAGTTGGAAGAGACCTTGAAAATCATCAAGTCCAACTGTTAACCGAGCACTGCCAGGTTACCACTAAACCATGTCCCTCAGCACCACAGCTACACGGCTTTGAAACCCCTCCAGGGATGGGGATTCTGCCACTGCCCTGGGCAGCCTGTTCCAGCGCTTGAGCACTCTTTTAATAACTTTAGTGCCTGTAGTGTTGCATGGGGTGGTTGTGACCCAAGTGCAGTACCTGGCACTTGACCTTGCTGAACAGCTGATCCCACTGGCCTCAGGCCATCGACCCAGCCTGTCCAGATCCTTCTGTAGGGCCTTTTCCTACCATCAAGCAGATGAACACTTCCACCTAACTTGGTGTCATCTGCAAATTTACTAGACCCCCTCATCCAGATTACTGGTAAAGACATTAAAGAGAACTGACTCCAATACTGAGCCCTGGGGACCACCAGTTGTGACCAGCTGCCAACTGCATTGAACTCCACTCACCACCACTTTCTGGGCCTGACCATCCACCAATTATTTTATGCAGTGAAGCCAGAAGAATGCTGTGGGAAAAGGTGTCAAAAGCTTTACTACAGTCAAGGTAGACAACATCCATGGCCTTTCCCTCATCCACTAAGCAGGTCACCTTGTCACAGAAAGAGATGAGGTTAGTCGAGCAGGACCTGCCTCTAATAAACCCATGCTGACTGGGCCTGATGGCCCGGTTGTCCTGATGTGCTGCATGATGGCACTCAAGATGGTCTGCTCCATAACCTTCCCTAGCACTGAGGTCAGGCTGACAGGCCTGTAGTTCCCTGGATCCTCCTTCCAGCCCTTCTTGTAGATGGGTGTCACATTTGCTAACTTCCACTCCACTGGGACCTCCCCAGTTAGCCAGGACTGCTGATAAATGATGGAAAGTGGCTTAGTGAGCTCTTCTGCCAGCTACCTCAGTACCCTTTGGTGGATCCCATCCAGCCCCATAGACTTGTGTGTTTCTAAGTGAAGCAGCAGGGCACTGACCATTTCCTCTTGGATTAGGGGGGCTTCATTCTGCTCCTTGTTCCTGTCTTCCAGATCAGGGGTCTGGGCACTCAAAGAACAACTGTTCCAACTATTAAAGACTGAGGCAAAGGAGACATTCAGTATACCAGCCTTTTCCTTATCCTTGGTCACTATTTCCCCCTAGATCCAACACAGGATGGAGATTCTCCTTAGTCCTCCTTTTGCTGTCAATATATTTATGGAAACACTTTATTGTCTTTTATGACAGTAGCCAGATAAAGTTCTAGTTGGGCTTTGGCCTTTCTAATTTTCCCTCTGCATAACCTCACGACATCTTTGTAATCTCAAGTTGCCTGGCCCTTCTTGCATATATCAGACTTTCCATTCATTCCTGCATTCCAGCCAAAACTCCTCAGCCAGGACACTTGTCTTCCGCACCAGTTCATCTTATGGCACACTGGAACAGCCTTCTGCTGCGCCTTAAAGATGTCCCTCTTGAGGAACGTCCAGCCTTCCTGAATGCCTTTGCCCTTTAGAAGTGCTCCCGAGGGACTCTAAAGCACTCTCCTAAACAGGTCAAAATCTGCCATCCAGAAGTCCAAAGTGGAAGTTCTACCGATTCCCCTCCTTACTTCCTCAAGAACTTGAAAACTATCATTTCATGACCACTGTGCCCAAGACAACCTCCAGCCTTCACACCACCCACAAGTCCTTCTCTGTTCACAAACAACAGGTCCAGCAGGCACCTTCCCTAGTTGGCTCTCCAGCCAGCTGTGTCAGGAAATCTTCCACACACTCCAGAAACCTCCTGGACTGTTTCCTCTCTGCTGTATTTCCAGCAGATATCTGGTAAGGTGAAGTCCCTTAGGAGAAAAAGTGGTAGTGATTGTGAGACTTCTACCAGCTGCTTATAGAATATTTCACCTGCTTCTTGGTCCTGGTTGGGTGGTCTATAACAGACTCCCACCAAGATATCTGCCTTGTTGGCCTTCCCCCATATTCCTACCTGTAGATGCTCAGCTCTATCATCACCATCATATGCCCAAGACAAAGCACTCCCTAACATACAGGGCCTCTCTACCACCTATCCACCACTTCTAGCCATCAGGTGCAGCTTTTCCAGGGGGAATGCACACACCAAATCCCAGAGGTGCATGCAGTATGGGTGACAAGCTTCTTGCTTAACCAGAGAAGACATAATCCAACCACCTTGCAACTGCAGCACAGTCTCTTCCAAGAAGTACAGACATTTGCCAAGATCATTTAAGGTAATTATATAAGCAGAAGCTGTGCCCCAGGCAGAGTATTACCTAATAGGACACTGAAGAAGAAACACACTTTACCTCAGCTCCCAGCTCTATAAGGGTTTCTATGAGAACTGCCGTCTGCACAGTCATGTGAAGGCAACCAGCAATACGTGCACCTTTCAATGGCTTTGATGCAGCATACATCTCCCGCATCTTCATCAGCCCTGGCATCTCATTCTCCGCAATCTCAATGGCCTTGCGACCCCAGTCTGCAAGGCTGATGTCAGCTGCAACAGAAAGAGCACAGGTGTCAAGAGCTGGAATGGCTGAGACCTTGGTTATCTGTTCACACACTTGAGGAGAGGCTGCAACAGCTGAACACCCTGTAACAGCTGGGAGACAGTTGGGGGAGAACAGACCCTGCTCCAGTTACTCCCTGCTTTTTTACTGTGGTACGCAGGCTTTTATACAAGTTCAGACCAAACCTCTGAAAAAAAGCACGCTGCTGTATAAGTCCATTAACCAACTGATCTAGCACACAGACACATCCTGAGGCAAGCTACTTCAGTAAGCCAAAGCCTTAAGCCCTCCTCCTTACAGATACTGCCTAAGGGTCTGATACTTCCTACAGAGGTTTACTTCCACAGTATCAAGACTTGCATGGCTGTAGGGCAATAGGTTCCCAACACCAGAACATACAGAGCATGCTCCCTGGCAAGTGTGCAAGGAGCTGAACACAGCCCAGCTACACCTCTTTAGACCCAAGCTGCAGGGCTCCCACACCCTTGTAGCACAAAAACAATTTCCAAGGCTACCTTGTAACTACCTTGGTTCCAAGCCTGCTTCTGCCTCTGTAAAAAAGGATTTGTAGCAGAAAAGTTCAGCAAAAATGGATCAAGAGACTTCCCATAGGCTAGACCATGGTAGAAAAATACTGCACCCCTCATGGATGTATGACTATGGCCTTAAAAACCCAAGGGTCAAACAGCTAATTCCTAGGTTGGTTAGCTCTTTCAGAGGAGATTTCAAAAGCTTATCATTTCACTTCAGAACATAGTCAGATAGTTCTGTTTCACCTACCTAGTGAACACAGGCTATTTAAAGAACCCAGGAACACCAGAACCTCTGAGACAGACTATCATGATTAATACAGACAAGCCAATTGCATTTTGCTCCAGAATGATGCCTAGGGGCCACTGAAGCCATTCCTACATTTTAGCTGACTGGGGCACAGTCTTTACATCAACATGGGACTGAAAAATAACCCTCTGAAACTCACCCCTCTTAAGGGCTCAGTAGTTTTACCAGGGCTGCTTAAAACATATGCTGCAGTATTATAGGTTCATAGCTTCCACAGTGAATTATTTAAGAATCAGAGCCTTATAGCCTGATGTCCTTCTGTTTGAAATTAGCTTTCAAAGAACACAGAACTCCTTATAGAAGTAAGAGGGTTTGTGGGGTTTCAGGCTGGCAAAATCTTTAGGGAAACATGTAACACAGGTCTCCGATTTAAAGGTACTTCCACATTCAGAGAAAAAGCAGAGGGCTTCTGGTGGGCAGCCAGAGCAGAAGGCGGTCTATGGCCGCGGCAGCCGGGCTTCCCGGGGCAGGAGAGCAGCCAAACCACGGGTGGAAGCCCCACTGGTGCCGCGCTGCGCAGAGAGACGGGAGCTGCGGGGAGCCGGTGCAGCTCTCGCCGAAGCCGCCTCCCCTCTCGCAGCGGGTGCGAACGCAGCCCTGCCCCGCAGCCTGGAGACGGTTTTCAGGCTGGGGTTCCGCGCACGCCCCACGCTGCCGGCGACGGCACGGCGAACGGGCAGCTGCCATCTTCCCCCCGCGGCCGCGGCCCGGCTCCCCGCCGCAGC
>VZZY01011834.1:20547-32819 GCA_013400335.1 Eurystomus gularis | reverse complement strand
CAGTGGGCTCCAGAGGCCCCCTCTGCCCCTGGGGCCAGGGCGAGCCCCAGACCCGCGCCAAGGGCAGGCTCTGGCGCCCGCTGGCACCGGGAGCGGCCCTGCCACCCGCCACCAGGACGAGACTTGGAGCCACGCAGGACCAGAGCAGGTCTCAGGGCAGGGCCAGGATAGGCCCTGGTCCCCAGCACCACATATGGCCATGGAGCTACTGTGAGCACTGTGAGCAGGCAGCACACCCCATCCTGCTCTCCTAAGATGCTCCAGCAATGATCGCATGAGTTCATCAGCGTAAAGCAGTTCCTCTGTGGTGGATGGACCCTTTGCTGGGGCAGGGCTCGGGGCAGCGTACAGCTCAACCAGCCAGGCCTGCCACGCAGGGCAGCACACTGGTGGATGCCACGCAGACAGAGCTGAGGCACAGCGCATGAGTCATTTCTCTGCCTGGACCTTGGACTTGGCTGTGGCCCCTTTGTCCTTCCAGCTCGCAGCTGGTTTGCCAGGTGCAGGGCAGGAACGGCGTGCGCAGGCCTGCCAGCCCCTGCCCCCTGCCACAGCCAATGCCCGCTGCACACACAGGAGGCAGAGCCCTGCTGCAGCCTTGTCTGGGGGTAAGCACACAGTCACTCCTAACATCTGAAAGAATTTTTTTCATAAGCCTCAGTCATAAACTGAGTAGAATTTTGCAACCAAGGTGTTATACAACTCTTCTTTTACCTGTGAAATAGTTAAAAGTGATTTCCTCATACTTGCCAAGAAATTCTCACTGAATTATTTTGCAAAGTTTGAAATAATTCTCAGTGCAGAGTTCACCCTGAGATCCCAGTTCACAGTGCTCCCCATAAATGAGGTTCAATATTTGCTACCTAAGCAGGAACTGATCTTCAGTGACTGATCCTACAGTGAACAGTCCACATAGAAAAACAGAAGTCCCAGTGGGGAACCTGTAGTCCTACGGCAAGCACGAGTGCAGGTGGTGATCTGACACACCTGATACCATACCAAGCAGTTCTGTAAATCAAAAGGTGCCCAAAGCAGTAGCATATCCATTCCCCTGGGACAGGTTCATCTAACTCAGTCACGCTTTCATTGGTTTACATCACCAACAACCTTTTTGTCACTGGCTTGCAGCAGCAGGACAGGAGTTCAGGCTTTGGCAGTTCCCCACCCACTTGCCTGAGCCACCGAGGCTGTACCGCTGGCAGACCGCAGTTTCTGCATGCTCCTGCATGCCTGCCTCTGCCAACAGGGACTTCCTCGCAGCTCTACGTTATAAAATGTGAGCTAAGGACAACAAAGTGCTCCAAATGTGCTGTGCGTTGGGTGTCAGCCCACAGCTTCCCCAGCAAACCCGATCATCAGTTTGTCAATTGTAGTCAATGTCTTTATGCACTAACCCACAGTAACACATAAAATGTCCTTCCTAAATTGATGAGCAAGGCCAGAACAAAGACATCATTTCATGTGACTCCCACTAATTTCAGCTCAAGGCATACTTCCCTGCGCAGTGTGAAAGGGACCAGCACCCGACTACAGCTAAGCCAAGGAGTGGGTTGCCAGAGCTGACAGTGTTTATTACCTGAGGACAGATCAGCTCCACCTAGCGTGAAGGTTCTCCAACACTAGCCAGAATAGCCTCAGTTGTTTATAAGCACGAGGAGCGCTTAAAGAGGTCATGCCAGCAGCATAGTTTGCCCTGACCCTCTGATTTAGATTAATACCTCATAGCACTGTATTATAATACATCTTAATGTATAAATAATCGGTGCCTTGGCTACTCATATACACCCTGGTCCTTTCATTGTTGCTGCCACTGGTGGATTTGGGACACCAGGTGGCATAAGATAGGCACAAAATGGAGGGATTAGGATGTAGTGAAGAAGGAGGAACACGAAAACAAACTTCAGAAAAGTAAAAAAAACCTGTTACCTAACAGAGTACATGAAACAATAACAGGATGTTATACATCCTGTGACTGTTTCATTTACTGTACTAGTTCAAGTAGGGAAGTTCTGAGTTGTAAATGTAAATATCTCCCAGTCACTGAAAAGCTGTGAAACTCAGAGAAAAAACCCACTCATTTAAAAATGAGACTACATCATTTATTCAGAACTATATTTAAAAACAGATTTGGCTTACTGGCGTGGCTAGGAAATACTGTAGATTTCAAGACTAGAATTAAAAATCAGTCTATGCTTTATAATGTAGGTGATCCTTCACATAGGTACTCCATAAAAAGCCAGTTAGTTGCTTGACTGGGGAAATGTTTAGATTATATACATTATAAGGAGGATTTTGTGCATTCTGATAGTGTTTTCTAGAAAAAGAATGCCCATAATTTGTTCAACAGGATTCTCGTTTGGCAATGCACTAGGAGGATCTATGCTGACTGTGAATTAGAAATGTACAGAAAATGAGGCTTTTTTCGCAGGACTTCATTTGTCACAGCAGGTAGAAGATGGATAGCAAAGAGTGGCAAGAATGGTCTGACAACGCTGTGCTGTGGGAGCATGGAGAACTGGGCTCTATCCCTACCATAGCACACCATCCCCTTGTGGTGCTGGCACAGGCCCTTAGGATGGGCTTTGCACGAGTGATCATTCATTGCATACTCATTTTCTAGGTGCTCTGCTCTTACCTATTCTTTGACCAATGTTCTGCCAGGCTGTATGAACTGAAGACCAGAGTACATCGCTGACCTTAGACAATGCCAGCACAAAGCAAACCCTACATGTGTCAAAGTGGTACCCACAAACAATGAGAACATTTAATGTTACATTCTGACAGGCTGAGAGAGTTGGGGTTGTTCAGTCTGGAAAAGAGAAGAGAAGAATCTGGGGAGAACTAATTGCAGCCTTCCAGTACCTGAAGCGGGCCTACACAAAAGCTCGGGAGGGACTTTTTACAAGGGCTTGTAGTGCTAGAACAAGGGGTAATGGCTTTAAACTGGAGAAGGGATGTAAGGAAGAAGTTCTTCTCTACGAGGGTAGTGAGACACTGGCACATGTTGCTCGGCGGGGCTGTGGATGCTCCATCCCTGGAGGTGTCCAAGGCCAGGCTGGATGGGGCCTTGAGCAACCTGGTCTAGCGGGAGGTGTCCCTGCCCATGGCAGAGGGGTTGGAACTAGATGATCTTTGAGGTCCCTTCCAACCCAAACCATTCTATGATTCTACAATTCTATGATTCTGATTCTATGATTCTATGATTCTGATTCTATGATTCTATGATTCTCTACCTCAGCTCACCCTTACCCATAAATTGCAATTATTTCCCTTGCCCGCAAACTTACATACACACTGCAAAAATAAATTTATTTCTGCCTGGGAAGCACTACAATATTGTGGTGGCAGCATTCAGGAGCACCCTGAATTAGGAAACTAATGTTTTACCCTGCATAGAGGTTTAATGAAGAAAAATCCCCGTAGTGAATAATGCAGATGAAAGAGGTGTCTTATAACTACCACTTGATCTAGCATCAGCCATTCTGTGCAGTGGGGCAGTGTTTGATGCTCCAGTTAGATCATATCATGGTAACTGTCACAAGGTGCCTAATGAAGGTTGTAACAGTAATGCCATCACTAGCATCTTCTGAGTGCTTTGCTCTGCAGCCTTACCACTTGTGAGGGCCCCAGGCAGCAGCTGACTGCTGCAGCAGCCCTCTTACATGCATGCTGGATGACTCACACTGCTAATTTAGCTTAGCAGGGGTCCCATGTGGACTAGAGCCCTTGCTGTTCATGCCTTAAATTGGCTTGTAATATAGTGCTGTTATGGGTAGCATGGACATACACTTAGAGCACTCACAAACATGTTACAGCTCATGCCGCAAGGAAACTCTCCCTGTCTGCCTCAAGCATACACTCTGAGACATGTACTGCCTCGTGTGTTTGCACAAAGTCCTTCATAACGTGATTTCCTGCTCACTGTCATCTTGTGCAGGAGTACAGCATGACACCACTGGGGATCTAGCTGAGTTAACACTACCTCAATCCATAGTGATATTTTATTACTGCAGCAAGCATTAGCATTATGATGATAATACAATTTACCCAGTGATATTAAATCCAACGCATTCCAGATTCACTGCAGCTAACTTTCTCCTCCCCTGTCCTCAGGAAAGGCCTCTGCACTTTACCAGGTTCTGATCTGTGGATCAGGATCTCAGGGTGCTCTTGGACAGTCGGGTGAACGAGAGCCAACAATATGCCCAGGTGGCCAAGAAGGCCAACGGCATCCTGGTCTGTATATGCATTGTGCCCCTGGACTCGGCACTGGTGAAGCCGCAGCTTGAGCACTGAGTTCAGTTTTGGGCACCACAGTATAAGAGAGACATTGAGGTGCTGGAGCGGGTCCAGAGAAGGGCAACCAAGCTGGTGAGGGGTCTGGAGAACATGTCTTATGAGGAGCAGCTGAGGGAACTGGGACTGTTTAGTCTAGAGAAGAATGAGGGAAGACTGAGGACCTTATTGCTCTCTACAACTACTTGAAAGGAGGTTGTAGAGAGGTAGGTATTGGTCTCTTCTCCCAAGTAACTAATGGTAGGAAAAGAGGAAACAGCCTCAAGTTGCACCAAGGGAGGTTTAGATTGGATATTAGGAAAATTTTACTTACTGAAAGAGTGGTCAAGCATAGGAACATGCTGCCCAGGAGGTGGTGGAGTCACAGTGGTGTTTAAAAATGTGTAGATGTGGCACTTCAGGACATGGCTTAGTGGTCATGGTAGTGCTGGGCTGATGGTTGGACTTGAGGATCTTAGAGGTCTTTTCAGACCTTAATAATTCTATGATTCTGTGATTTTGTGTTTATGATACCATACACTTTCCATCATTAGCTGCCCAACAGAGGGCAGAGGGAGCCTTTGTTTTGACTTCCCTGTCAATGAGGACTAGCAACATTTAAATAAGTGTTTAGAATGATCAAGCTGGTGCCTTTTGGGAAGGAGTACAGTTAGTCCAAGGGTTAAAAGGAGGGCAGGGTTTTGTTGTAAGAACACTAGAAATTATTTACTTGTGAACGTGCTGTTTGTAGACCCAGTGCAAGCATGAACTGAAGCAAGAGCCAGAAGATAATAAAGAACTGGTGTGAAGGCAAGTTTCAACTAATTTTACCTCCTGCCTCTTATTTTTCTTAGACCTCCAACAAGAGAAGAACCACTAGATTTTTTTTCTTAGGGCAACCCTGGGGACAACCTGTTACACAAGAGACTGGTTCAGTCCCTGAGAGCCTGAGAATCTGGGGTGCTGGTAAGTCAATACAACATAATCTTCTTCCTCTAGCAGCTGTAGCAAGCATGAGCATAACATGAACTGAGTACCAAGCCCTGAGCCTTGTAGAACAAGTTTAACCAAGTAAATTCTCCCTTAATCCAGTCTGGGAAGTTATGAGCACTGCACCTGGTATGTTAATGGCATGTGATGGGACTGGTACAGCAACCTTCCTGCCCCTTGCTGTTACTCACCTTAGGTTTGCAACTCAGCTGCCCAGTTAGTGCTCACTGAGCATAAGAGAGGCTGGATAAAATAAATAGAGCGAATGAGCAAGATTACTACTCAGCAAGGAATATTCAAAGCCTGGGCCTGTTATCTTCCTTGCAGTCCAAGACCAGAGGTTTGGTTCCGAGTTCTTGTTCAGAAGTGTAATGCTGCAGCTCCAAGAGACACAACTTGACTTCTTACTCAACAGGCTTGATAGCTGAAGTGGGTTTGTTCTTTTTAGTAGAGGGCAATTGGGATATTCTGGTACAAAGGACTACATAAGATAAAGAAGGTACAGACCCCTGAAGCTGGTGAAGACATTTAAAGAATTCACAATGGAAACCAGCTCATTAGCTTTATTTGGCTTTGGAGCAAGCCCCAGGTATTTATATCATACCTGCTCCCTTTGTATTAGTTTTGACATTACATCGCTTTTGATCAGCATCTGTTCTGCTCTGAAATGCAAGCTGATTTATGCCAGAGCAATTTGCAAGAAGGTAAGCCACTCAGGGGATGAATCAGCCTTTCTGATGTAGATAATTCACAACTGTATAAATGAGAGAGGTTATCAGGGTGGGACAAGAATAAACCTGGGTCTAAACAAGATAAAGACTCTCTCTCTACTAGCATCTCCATTTCAAAAACTCTTCTCAAAACCCTGGCAGAGGCACGCGTCCAACTCACACAGACACTGAACAAGTGCATATGTTCCTGTCCTTGAGGAGTCCTAGATGCAGCCTTCCGAGAGCACAGCTGTAACTGGAATCCAGGCGGTGCCTGTGGGTACCCTGCATATCTTCCATGCTGTCTCACCATGGGCCCAGCTGACCTGAAGGCTGCTTGCAAGGTCTCTGCACAGACAAGAGCAGGACAGAGCTGTCAGCTAAAGAATGCATGGTGTGTTTCCCCTATCCCAGCAGCAGCACATCATGCCTTTTTCTGAAAATTCCCCAGCAGACTTATGGTATCATGTTCTTCAGTCTGAGGGAAAAATAATCTTCAGCCTTTTTCATGGGGAAAAGAAGAACGATTTCCCCAGTATCTTGTCCTTCCTTTAAAACATCTGCGTATCTTGGTTGTGTCATTTCCGTTCTCAAGCCACCTAATCACTCCCTCCCAGATCTCTGATTATGCACTGTAGAGCAATTGAGTAATAAAATACTTAATTAAATAGTCTCCTGTCTTTGATTTACCCTTTAATTAGATTACTCGTAAATAGTTTCTCACCAACCTGAGAGTTTCCTTCAGTCCTTCTCCAGATAACAGGAAGTAATTTATCTTTTCCTAGTGATGCTTTTCTGAATTCCAAGTCAAATTAATCAATTCTGATTTAAAAGTCAATTAGAAGTAGATACACTTGGACACTGCACTGTTATCTTCATGAGTGAAATAATTAATTCAGACTCTGATAACAAGGCAGCACAATAAAAATTCTCTTTTTAGGGACAACAATTTGAAGATAATAAGTCTGATTTTAAAATATAAAGCACTTATTGCAATGATTACCTAGTTAACAAAAAGCTCCAGAAAGCTTATCTTTAAGAAGACTTACTTTACAGTTTATTATAAAGTGCTTTGAAATCCATTAATGAAAACAAAGTATTCCTGCATTTGTAAATCACCAACTTCACAAAGCCTTAAGTAAGACAGAAGTGTTAAGCCGCTGTTAAAGATTTAAAATAGCTTAGCAGCCAGTGGATACTGATGACATCTGATGACTATTCAACACTGTGTGATATTTGCTTGGTGCTGTGTCTAGCCCAAAGTGGGCAAGTACTCATACTACCAAAATTACTCCCATGGAGAGGTGGTCACTGTGATCTCTTCAGCACCAGGACCAGCTTTATGTTGTCGACTTACATAGCGTTAGCGGACTGAGGTCCTAAATGAAGGTGGACAAAAACCTCAGGAAATTCAACGAAGACAAAAGCAGGCAGTCAAAGATAGTTCTGTGTCTGGGAGGGAGTAACCCCAGTTCAGCAGGATATAAGGTTCACTGCCTAGAAAGCAATTTGGTGGAAGAGGTGCTGGGGTCCTGGTAAACAAGTTGAGCAGGAGTCCACTGAGTGCCCCTGTGACAAAGGAGGGCAACGGCATCCAGGGCTGTGTCATCAAGAGTGTAGCTAGCAGGGTGAGATACCTTTACTCTGCAATGGTAAGAACCCATCTGCTAGTGCTTGGTCTGGTTTGAGCTCCCTGATATAAGACAGGCACCAATGTACCAGAGTCCAAGGAAGGCCAGCAAGATGTTTAGGGGATGGAGCAAAGGACATATGAGGGGATGGTGAGAAAGCTGGTTCTGTTCAGCCTGTTCAGCCTGAAGATGAGAAAGCAAAGGGAGATCTTACTGCTGTCTGCAACTGCCTGATGGGAGGGTGTAAAGAAAATGGAGCCATACTTTTGCAGATGTGCACTGGGACAGGATGAGGGACAAGAAGCAAAAGCTCCTACAAGTGAAATTCCAATTAGATATGAAGATTTTAAAATATCACTATGTGGGTCATCAGGCACCCAACCAGGACATGAAGAGGCTATAGGATCTCCGACCTTGAAGGTATTTGTCTCTCAACTGGACAAGGCCATGTGCAACCTTACCAAAGTAGTTCCTGGTTCAAGCAAGAGGGTGCACCTAGAGGCCTCCAGAGGTTCCTTCCTACTTAAATTATTTCATATATGTGATTCTGTCGGAATTTTTGTGTGCTTCATTAAAATAATATTTTTAAAAGATCATTAAACACTTGTCAAGGAGCTAAGACATCCAGTTCTGTTTCCAGCTCTGACAGGGACTTGCTATGCAACCTTTAGTAAATGAAGGAATCTTGGAAAGAATAGGTTTGTCATATGTGGGGTAAATGGGGATCTGCTGGTTGAGATGGAAAAAGGGAGTGAATGAAGGCAGGGTCTATTTCAGGAGAGGGGATCCCATACTCTAGAGACAGCAGAATAATAAGGGTGTTCAGTGCTTCTGTTAGTCTTGTCCCAGCTCTCTAGCTGAAGGAGCCTGGGGCTTTGAGGTATCAGAGAGCAATCTCCATTTACAGACTCCTGCTTAAAGACTGAATAGAATCACAATATTTTAATGATCCTGTAGGATTTTCTTATTACCACATGAAAGATTCAAACACAGAAGTAATTTACACAACTCTGCCACACAGAACCTTATCCTCAGTGGTGTCCCAGTTCAACTCCCAGCACCAACAGCAATAACTTTGTGCTAGTTCTGGTTCTAACATAGTTAAGACTTCTTTAGTGATTTGAATATCATTATTTACAATAGCCCAACTGAGAATAAATGCTATACATATTTTGCCACAAGAAATAATCTCTGACCCAGTGATCTTGAAATCTGGATTGGGCTGAAAAAGAATGGAAAAATATTATTAATGTTATTAAATGTTATCCCTCAGTAAGCACTGCTTGACCATATCAAACACAGGAAATCTGAAAATCTATAAAGTATACACAGTTTTCCTAAAAAGCCTTTGTACAGGATCATCCAGAACAATTGTAGCACACTTTCCTAACCTGTTAGGGTTCTTAGTAGGTAAAAGAAAGCTATGACAGAGAAGAGCAAGAAAATTCCAACCCGCCTGAGTATCTTGTAGTTATAGAAGGTATGGGGAAAAATATAATCAAGTAGTGTCCTCCTTATCCCAAGTAAGCAAACGAAAGAAAGGTAAAATCTTGGATACACAGCTCTTCTGCCACACAGTTATATTCATCTGTGCTTGCCACATTGTTCTGGCATTAATTCATTATTTGTTGTTCCAGTTCACGGATAGGTCATGGTTTTTAAGAGGGAAAATTCTCTCTAAAAGAGTGTGAATGTGAAGACTGCTCTACACTCATGGTACTGGCAAACAAACTAATCACTAGTTTGTGTACCTGGAATGAATTCTTTGTCTCATGAATTTTACAGAGCAGGTGGTACCAGTGGAACTTGACTTGAGTCATCAGAAGCTGAAAAATAAAGAAATTAGGGTTGATGGGGTTGAAGCACAATCACTCTTCTGAAATGCTAGTTACAAAAGGAGGAAAAAAATGATAATGCAGAGGACAATGTATGTGGTGTCCTTGAGAAGAGACACTGAATGTTATTAATTCACATCTGCTTTAGCAACCTTTCCCTTGGAAATCTAAAAAACCAGTACAACAAAAACAGAGACTGCAAATGGCCACACTGCCCTAGAGATATGTGTGCATCTGTTGAATTTGATAGGAGTCACACGTCTGTCTACTTGAGGTAGCATTCAGCTTCTTCCTGCAACACTGAAGTTCTACTGAAGTTAAAATTAATTCAGACAGCTGGGCTAAAAGGTCATAGTACACCTACCCGCAATGTTCCTATAATTTTGGGAATCAAACCAGACAACCTGCAAGAAAAAGCCCAATGTTATGTACCAGCCAGGAGACAGAACAAATGCAGATGTGGAACTCCAGCTGAAGACAGCCTGAGCTTCGCTGTTCTGCCGGGACAGAAAGCTGTACTGCAACAGTGGATGAAAGATCACTGTTTGTGTAGGTGATGCAGGAGAGAAATTTCTGTTAAGCAAGGCTTGCAGAGCTAATTTTTATTGTTATTAGTGTGAATGGACCATTTAAGTATGAAACTGTAAATGTATGTATATGTGGTCAAATATCCATAAAGGAATGCAAAGACCTAAAGGTGCATAGAAAAGCTTTATAAAAAACAAACAAACAAACAAAACCAAAACCAAACCAAACCAAAACAAACAAACAAAAACCTCCAGAACTTATTTCAGATGTTCTGTTTGTTTAGTTCTTACATTGGGCTGTAATGTTGGCTTCAAACTTGCCTCCCAGGGACACACACCTTTCTTAACGAAAGACAGGCTGAGGGAGTTGGGGCTGTTCAGCCTGGAGAAGAGAAGGCTCCGGGGGGACCTTATACCTTCTACCGGGTCCGGGGGGACCTTATACCTTATTACCTTCCAGTACCTGAAGGGGCCTACAGGAAGGCAGGGGAAGGTCTATTCACAAGGGTTTGTAGTGATAGGACAAGAAGCAATGGTTTTAAGCTAGGAAAAGGTAGATTTAGGTTGGATATTAGAAAAAATTTCTTTAACATGAGGGTCATAGAGCACTGGAATGGGCTGCCCAGAGAGGTGGTGGAGGCCCCATCCCTGGAGTCATTCAAGGTCAGGCTTGATGAGGCTCTGAGCAACCTGACCTAGTTAGAGATGTCCCTATTTGTGTAGGGAGGTTGGACTAGATGACCTCTAGAGGTCCCTTCCAGCCTAAAACATTCTATGATTCTATGAAATTACAACACATCTCCTCTTTTGACAATGAGGAATGTGAGAGTTCAGTTTCCATGCACTGAAAACAGAGAAAAGAATCCTTAATCTTCAAAGACTAGGAGAATATCCTTATTCATTTTCCAGGAAAATTACAGACTTTATAAGTTCAAAGACACCACTTGTCACCTTCCTCCATCTGGACATTGAGCCGTTGACCATCACTCTCTGGATGCGACCATCCAGCCAGTTCTTTATCCACTGAACAGTCCACCCATTGAACCTGTAATTCTCCAACTTAGAGATAAGGATGTTGTGGGGGACCATGTCAAAGGCCTTGGAAAAGTCCAGATAGATGACATCTATAGGTTTTCCCTTGTCGACTAATGCAGTCACTTCACTGTAGAAGGCCACTAGGTTGGTCAGGCAGGACTTGCCCCTAATAAATCCATGCTGACTACCTTGGATTACCTCCCTGTCTTCCATGTGCCTTAGCATATCCTCCAGGAGGATCTGTTCCATGATCTTCCCAGGCACAGAGGTGAGGCTGACAGGTCGGTAGTTCTCAGGGTCTTCTTTTTTACCCTTTGGTAAAAAGGGCACAATGTTTGTCTTTTTCCAGTCACCAGGGACTTCACCTGACTGCCAGGACTTTTCAAATATTATGGAGAGTGGCTCAGCAACTACATGAGCCAATTCCCTCAGTACTCTGGGATGCATTTCATCAGGTCCCATAGACTTGTTTATGTTCAGGTTCCTCAGGTGATCATGAACCTTGTCCTTGCTTAGAGTGGGAGGGACTTTTTCAGCCTGTTCCCTGTCCTGTGGGTCACCATTTTGAGGGCTGCGAGGAGAGAGGTTGCCAGTGAAAACTGAGGCAAAGAAGTTGTTGAGTACCTCAGCTTTCTCCTCATCAGTTGTTACTAATTCTCTGTATTGTATGTTACTAATTTCTATGTATTGTTATGCAATAGTGCTTTCTGGATAAGAAAAACATACACTTGAAACAATAAAGGCTTTATGTAAAGGTTATATCAATTGCGTAAGTATCTGCAGGGGCTACCTTAAAATCGCCTAACTTCAGTAGTGTGTTACAAAGCCCACACTGCAACCAGTGGTGTCCCAGTTGCTTGGCTGGTAGAAACTCTGATTACCAAGTATGTCCATTAGTGCTTTGAGAAATGTCACAGAACCACAGAATTGCCTACATTAGGAAAGACCTTTAAGATAATCAAGTCCAATCATTAAGCTAACACTGACAAGTCCTTGACTAAACCATATCCCTAAGCCCTACATGTCTTTTAAATCCCTCCAGGGATGGGGACTCCACCACTGCCCTGGGCAGCCTGTTCCAATGCCTGATAACCTTTTCAGTAAAGCAATTCTTCCTGATACCCAATCTAAACTTCCCTCAGCGCAACTTGTGGCCGTTTCCTCTTCTCCTATCACTTGTTATTTGTTGAACAGACCAACCACAGCCTCTCTACAACCTCATTTCAGGGAGTTGTAGAGAGTGAGGTCTCTTCTGCGCCTCCTTTTCTC
>VZZY01011834.1:0-19378 GCA_013400335.1 Eurystomus gularis | reverse complement strand
GGCCGCGGGCGACCCCGGCGGGGTAGGCCTGGCTTCTTGAGCAGCTCCTCGTCCCCGGGAAGGGCTCGCTCAGGGAGGCCCTCCTCGCTGCGCCGCCTCCCCGCGCCCTGGCCGGGGCAGCTCTTGAGGCCTGCGCTGGGACGGCAGCATCGTTTCTTTCCCCGGGGCACGGGGCGGTGGTCCCGGGACCCCGGCGCTCCCCTTCGAGGGCTGCCCGGCCTCGCCGCCCCTTCTCCGGCGCTGCCGGCCTGCGCTACGAGCCCGTTCCCCACTCCGGCTAGTGGGGGCACCTGCCCGGATCGCGGGCTGGGGGGGCCCGTTCCGCCAGCTCTGCATTACTTGCTCCAGTTGTCGCCAGCGGTATTTGCTTCTCCTCCCAGGTCGGACCCAGCCATCCTTTCCGGGCTCCTTGTCGCTCAGATCAGTCTCTAAACCTTCCGCCCTCTGAGGGCCTTGGGGATTCCCTCCCGTCAGAGGCTTTGCTTTCTGGCCGTCGCTCCCCCAGCACAGCTCTTTCCAGCCTTTGTATTTAGCCCCTTCTGAGGAGTGGCCCCGCTCTGTCCTGAGGTCTGCTTCCAGATGAGGCTACTGCTGCTACCGTAGCCAATTTACGAGGTTTCGCTGCCTTTGTATTATCAGGGTACAGCCGTGCCTTGAAGTAATGTTTCACGGAGATAAAGCTTGGCTATAACTGGAGATTTATACTGAACTGTGTTTGCTCTTGTAAACACAGCAGAAGGCAACGTTGGTGCTTTATTTTGGAAACACGGTCAAGTTCTAGCTGTTAACCCTCCTGCTTCCAATTAGGGTGTCTCTGACCTTGTGTGGCAGTAGGATCCAGATAAAAGCAGAAGAGGATGTCTGAGGATGCCTTTATCTAATTGGTTCAGATAGTCAATTTCTCAGCTTGTTTTGATAGCAGTAATTGGTGATGTTAAATTGACAGAAGAACTTAGGATCTGTGTATGATGTAGAGAGAAAGGTGGATGTAGCACTTGGAGTATCTGTTGTCATTTGTGTGGCACCCTTTACCCTTGAAGCTTCAGAAATATCCTCAGCAGAACTTACCTTTATAGCTTAGCTAGAATTGAAGAAGTCACAAACCAGCATATTTTAGACCATCCAATATATTATTGCTTATTTTAGCGAGTTTCTCATTGTTTTGTTTGGTCTTTACCTCATCCTTTTGAAAGAGAAAAGGAGAGAAATCTAGATGGATATTTGTAAGAAGACCATCCATGTTGAGAGAATGCCAGTAGATCCAAAATTCTTTTCTCTCTTTTTACAGCAAAAGTCCAAAGCAGTTCCAATTTAATTTAAGTTACATTGCTCTTTGCTACAGCTGTTTAAATCTGAACTTTGTCTAGTGTGCATTCTTGGTTGCAGCTTGGCTGACAGTGTTAATAACTACACTGATTGCATTCACCTCCGAGTGATCATTGGAATAATATGTAGCATTCTGATTCAAATTAAATTTTCTTATCTTTACAACAAAGAACTGATACAGTAGATGTGAAAGATGATGTTGCAATGGAAAATAACTGAGACTTCTGAGTGCTAACTTTGAAAGCCTCTTACAGATTAGACAGTTATTTTGGGGCTTAAGAGAGATTGAGAGAAGATTATTTATATGAATTTATTAGTTAAGCAGCATCACCTTCTTTTCTTCCTTAAATTTTCTCTCCCTTCTTAAAGTTGTGTGTCTTCTGTGATGAAACAGACCTGAGATAAGCAGTTGTCATCTTTCTTTTTTTTCTATGTTCCAAAATAATTGGGGGAAATTAAATACAGAATAAATAAAGTAATAGGAGGACAAGTAGTAAATTAGTATGCTTTTATTGTAGAGTTTAATAACTGTTTCTAAGAAAGCTTGCCTTAGGACTGCTTGAGAAATGTGTTTCATGAGAGATTTACAATTTTCTATTTTACATTGTATGTAGTAGGTAAGTTGCTTCTGAACAGCATTATCAGTCAATGATAGCATCTAAACAAACATATTTTGTAAATCTATGCTGTTTAAACAAGAAAGTAAACATATTCAACCATAGTGAAATGCTTTTCATGTTGCAGCAAAATCAATTTGATTTCTGCTTAAAAGCAAGGAAAATACTCTGTAGGGTTAGAGCAGAAGAAAATCCCCTTCCAAGTGATAATAGTGAAGCTTCTGGGAGTGCTCTCACTGATGCTGTTTATTTTTAAGCCTTTGTTTGGCTGTGCAGTTAGGTTCATGTAATATTACAATTATTTTTGTCAGTCTGCTGTATTTCTGTGTAATTGAAGGAACTACTTTGTGCCCTCACACCTAAGGAAAGTGAATTCAGGTGCATAACCTAGAGGAGAGTATTTGCCTTAGTTGCTTACTGTAACTGTACTTTGGCCAACTATAGAAGCACTTTGAAGTGTTGCTTTCCTCAGAGAAGAAAGTAGGCAAGCCATGATTATAGTCTAGCTTGAGAGTATTCTGTTTTTCTAGATATTTACTTTTTACTGTCTCATAAATTGAGTATTTTAAAAGGCTTTAGGCAGTCCTTCTTGGTCTTAATTTGGCTGTTACATGAGTTAATTCTGGGTCCGTATTTTGGAGAGGGATAATTTTTCTTCATGTCTCTCATCTGAAGAATAGAGCAATAAGGGCTTGAATGGCAGTCACTCACAGAAAATGCTTATGTTTTGCTTATTGTAGTACAGAGTTGCTACAGCTGAAGGATTGATCTTTTTCTTCATAAGAATTGCAAATTACACTTAATAGAAACAAAAGCATTGTAACAAACTGGGAAATGGCATTTTAAAGAAACCAAGGCCCTGTTTCATATGACCAGCTCTTAAGTTATGCCAGGAATTTCTACTTTTACTATACTGGGGCATACAACAACCTTCCTGGTAAAACATCAAGGGCAGAGATTTCTTTTATCCCCTCTGAGGAAACACGATAGTAGATCTTGTTATGCTGGTTATTCAAATCATTTTTTAAAACTTGGCAGTATGTTAATATGCTGTTCTTTAAAAAAAGTTTTACAGTCCTATTCAGAAACTGATAATGCCTGCCTTCTACCCACCTGCCTCAGCTATTCTAAACAGAGCTGGTAGGAGAGGCTGATTGTTTTAGTCGTGAACAGAACTACTTGCATCTTTGCCTTTCAATCATTGATTTTGAAGTTTGGAGCTTAGACGCAAATGGTATTGTTGTTGAGCAAGAAAAGGCCTGTTCTCTTCAGGTCTATTGTTAAAGTTTTATTGCGTGGAACCCTGTTTCTAATGAAGAAATGCAAGCTAGGTGCCTTACTTTTTACCTGAAACATGCAGGTCTCTGGTTTTGGATTGGGTAGGTCACGATATGCAAGCTGGAGCTTTCAAGAAGAGGGTGTTAATATCAGCCTCTGTAAGATCTTTATGCTCTCTGTTTTTTCTTCTTTTAGGTCTAGCTTTTTTAACACCTTAAGTTTTGCTCTGCTGGTGCCATGAGCTGCTCTTCTCTTATCTACAAAGCAGCTTGATGGAGTGAATTCGTTCTTTATAAAGATTCCTCAACTTTAAAGCTTTTTTTCACTGGAGCTTGTCAGAGCTTGAATTAATTTCCCTTTGGATCACTCTTGATTAATTTCTTTTCATAGGGCTTGCCTCTACAAGTGTGTGCCTTGTGTGTATATGTGTATATTTCCTACTGCTGTAAATATATCATTTCAGAGACCAGATTTAAAAAATGTGGCAATTAATATGCAGAAATGCTTATAAGGTGATAATGTGTTTGGTCTAATCTTTAACCAGACTTGCTAGCTTCTGTGGAAGCAATTTTACCTGTTGAACACTCTTTCCTATCTCTTCAAGTTAAGATGCCCTGGGGGAAACCTGCATATGAAGAGCACTTCACTCTATAACAGAAGTGGGGAAAAAAAAAAAGGAAACACAGGGGCTTAGAGGATAAAAGAACAGTGTGGCACTACCTTGTTTTTTGTATAAGGATAACAAGGCTGCTTCTGTGCTTAAATATATGTACTGTAGGAGTGGCATACATTGTCATCAATGATGCAGTCTTCAAATCAGCTTCATGTTCCCATTGTTTGAAGGGGAATAATGTGTATAATGAAAACAAGAAAGAAGACGGAAGTGCTGAAGGTTTAGGAAAGCACTGTGACCACCTCACTCTCCCTTTCCAGAGCAATGCTACATTAGTTAAACATGTGCCCGAACCAAATCTAGTTCAGGTCAGTGCATAAGCTTATCACAAGGCAATGGTGTTCTCATCATTCTTCTTTTTGTGCATGCCTTGAATCAGTGTATTTAACCCGTGTTCTGAAACCTAATTTCAGCAAGTAGATTTGCTCTGTGTGGAAACTGATTGACGTTGCTGGTGATTTATTTGGGTATTCTCAATGGTTTAAAGGATTTAAACATAGTCCTGTGAGGTGCAGCATATCATTACTTTTTTCCCTTTCTCTTCCTTTCGACCCTTCATCAGGCCCTCGGAACTAAAAGACTTTTATGGCATTAGTGACAATTTGAGCTAGCAAAAGGTAACATTTAAGAGAAGTCTTGCTTTCATCTGGGATGTGAATGTCTGAACAAAATAATACTGTCCTGATGGGGATATTAAAGGTGAAAATACTTTCAGACTAGTGTGTGTTCACTTTGAAGCTGTAAACCTCCCAGTGAGCTATACATTGGAGTGTAGAAGATACCAGCAACATGAAATTCAGTTAAAGGTGGATGACGTGGGAGTTGAGAGAGGAGGGACTTTGTAGACAGTAATGATAAGGATGTGATCTATTATGAGAGAAAGCCTGTGCCACAGCTAGGATTTCTTTTTGCAATTTCATTTCCTGTTTTTAAAATAGTAAACTACTTTGTATTTCTGCCTTCATGACTTATCAAGTGCAGTGAGGTTCTTATGCATTGCAAACTAAAGAAGTGTCTAAACAAAATTTAGAGGAACAATTGTCAGAACTTGTCACATGACTTAGAGTTTGTATCTGGAAGAATGCTTTGCTGGTTAAGAAAGTTATTACATAGCATTATAACCCTATGGGCCTATATTGTGGCTAAACCCTAGCAGGCAACTTAGCCCCACCCAGCCCACTCACCCTTGGTGGGATGGCGGAGACAATCAAAAGAGTATGAAAACTCGTGGGTTGAGATAAAGGCAGTTAAATAGGTAAACAGAAGCCATGCACACAAGCAAAGCTAAGCAAGGAATTCATTCACCACTTCCCACCAACAGGCAGGTGTTCAGCCACCTCCTGGACAGCCAGGCTCTATCACATGTAACGGTGACTTGGGACAGATGTCCTCACTCTGAACATCTCCCTCTTCTTTCTTACCCCAGCTTTCTATGCTGAGCATGATGTCATATGGTCTGGAATATCCCTTTGGTCAGCTGGGGTCAGCTGTCCTGGCTGTGTCTCCTCCTACCTTCTTGTGCACCCTTAGTCCGCTCACTGGTGGGGTGAAGAGCAGAAAAGACCTTGGCTCTCTGTAAGCACTGCTCAGCAGTAAGGAAACATCCCAGTATTATCAACACTGTTTTCCAGCACAAGCCCAAACAATAGCCCCATACCAGCTACTGTGAAGAAAATTAACTCTATCCCAGCCCAAACCAATGCAGCCTATACTTGTACTCCACTGTGTGAGTACCTTTTTGGTTTGCCACATAATGCAAGGTAACCTGTGAAGGTTTGTGTGTAAGGTGTAGTAAGTTTGTTTACACTGAATTACACTCTTTGTATAGAATACTTTGCCAGGGCATGCAAAGTATGCCTATTCTATTTAAAAAAAAAAAAAATTGCTTTGCAGTTATCAGGGGCCCTAGGCTTTTTTTTAAATCCCCTTAAGATTTACTGAATTTAAACAGGTCAGTAAATGTCAATTCAGAGCTAGAATTGGCTCAAAGACAGGACTGTGTGACTGGAAGGAGTGTAAAGGTGGCACCACCCCTTCAGCAATATCAAGCTGCCAGAGTAGAACTCACCATCTATGTTGCCCTAAGAGCTACAGCAACTGTTTTGCTATCACTCTTACTGTGCAGTTACCTCTGGCTGTCAATTTTAGTTCTGGAGACAGTGCTAAGCTTCTTGGCAGACCTGTGGGCTTTAACTTGTATCCCTGCAGTATGGCGATTCCCTTTACATTGCAATTAATGTTTGTTGTTAGCAGATAATCCTGTTCAGAAGAGAATGTGCAATTGTCAGTTCTTCATACAGAAGATCTAGGACAAAAAGACTGACAGTTTCATTCAAGGATTTTATTACTACAGTTGGAAGTTTTGGGTAACCCAAGATTTCAGAAGAGAAGTCTATTATCTTCTAATAAAGGGCAGAAGGGTTTTAGGACAGCCCCACAAAAACCAAGTTAAATGGAAGTGTTGAGAACATTGAAATAGTGGTGCAGTTCTAAGTAATCTTTTTCCTATAGTGTCTATTTTTCAGAGGCATGAGCTGGAATGTAGAAGCAGTTGCATTTTGCAGGGTTGAGATGGTTGTGTTGTCCACTCCTGGCTGTGTTTTCATGTTGCCATCTGGTCACTTAAAAAAGATTCCTGGGAAGCAGGTGATGGACTTCCGTTGCAATTACAAAACATGAAGATGATTCTTCTGGAAGTCAAGGTTTTACTTGCAGCACTTTGCAGCTTTAAAAAAAAGACGGTGGCCCTTAGACTTTCAGATACCTCAGTGTCCACTTAACTGATCTCCTTTTTTTCCTCAAGGAATTCTCATTTCCATTACATCTTTTGGATTTTTGTGCCTTACTTTAGTGATGCTTAATTTAGATTGTTTCCAACTGGAATTGAATTTAGCACACAGAAATATTACCTCATTTTATTGCAAATACTAATTTCCAGTTCTAGTTTCTTTTGGTTGTTTGTAATACTTCAGAGTATTCAGAGAAGCAGCTTATTTTTCTTATGGGGTAATGTATATATTCATACCTTGGTATCTAGTTAACTGTAAGAATTGCAGTGTATTGGCTACAGTAGTTCTTGTTCTTGCAGCTGAGTCGACATTAATCAAGAGGAATTGTCTTATACCATGTAATTTGCTAAAGTGGTAAGTGACAAAGAACTTTCTCAAGACATTTCAAATAATCAGCAAATTTCAGGTTTGTGGTTGTCATTGGTAGTAGAGAACAACTCATCATTTTCTTGATGAGTCTCACTAGGTTGAATGGCAGATCTGTACGGTCTGTTCTGGTTTATTGCTTAGGTACCTGCCATGACAATCAGTTTAGCAAGATAGTTTTTGTCAGGTGATAAAACATGCCGGTATCTTTCTTCTGATACCTCTGTGGCCCTCTTTATCTGTGTTCTTGGGAGCAAAGAAACAGAGGTTTGTCTGGGGCTCTAGTTCTACCCCCGGAGGAAGGTACCTTTGTACATGTGTGAACCTTCATCAGTGCTACTGAACACTCTTGAAACAAGGTGTGTTGTGCTGTACAGTTCTGTACAGAGCATACTAAAGAATCATGTTTAGGTTAAGGTAGGTATCAGATTTATGCTTTTGAAAAAATCTGTCTGCTAGATTTGAGTCTTCCAGGTGACAGGATCTGGTTTTGGTTCTGGGTTCATAGATTGCTAGTGAACAACAGACTAATTCTAAAAACATTCTTTAAAACAACTGTAACAGTGGGTGACGTTGTCAGTAACGAATGTCCTTAGTAATATCTAATTGAATGGTCAAGCTTTCTGTTGGGTTTTTTTCCCCATTTCTTCCAGAGTTAAAAACTTCATGTACTGCCAGGAAAGCAGTGTACATATGTAGTGTACAATAGCATTCTTTGTTGGAACAGTTGAACCTAGCCTTGATGTTTGCATGGTTTTAAGTTTTGTGTTACCTGACTGTCATCAGTTGAAGCTAACTAACACTTTGGTATGTACAGCCTGGGACATTTTGTAGAAGATTGACTGAAGCTGTATTGCTTTGCTCTTTATAAGAGAGAGAAGCAATAACAAAGTGTGGCCAGCAGGTCAAGGGAAGTGATTCTGCCCCTCTGCTCTGCTCTTGTGAGACCCCATCTGGAGCGCTGCGTCCTGCTCTGGAGCCCCCAGCACCAGAAGGACATGGACCTGTTGGAGTGGGTCTGGAAGAGGGCTACCAATGTGATCAGAACGCTGGAATACCTCCTATGGAGATAGACAGAGGGAATTGGGCTTGTTCAGCCTGGAGAGAGGAGGCTCTGGGGGGTCGTTGTTGTGGCCTTTCAGTATCTGAAGGGGGCCTATAAGAAGGCTGGGGAGAGACCTTTTACAAAGGCCTGTAATGATAGGACAAGGGGTAATGGGTTCAAACTGGATGCAGGTATTTAGATTGGAAATTACAAGGAAGTTCTTCACTCTGAGGGTGGTGAGACACTGGCCCAGGTTGCCCAGGGGGGTTGTAGATGCTCCATCCCTGGAGGTGTTCAAGGCTAGGTTGGATGGGGCCTTGAGCAACCTGGTCTAGTTGAGAGGCGTCCCTGCCCATGGCGGGGAGGTTGGGCTAGATGATCCCTAGGGTCCTTTCCAACCTAAGCCATTCTATGACTGGCCTCTAACTGGACAGCGTACCACTGATCACAACTCTTTCAGCATTGCAGTTCAGCCAGGTTGTCAGTCTACCACACAGTCCTCTGTCTGGCATACACATCATCATCTTGTCTATGGGGATGTTATAGGAGACAGTCCCAGTGATAATCAGCATCCACTGCTGTCTTCTCAGGTACCAAGTCATCTTGTTGTAGAAAGCTGTCAAGTTGGTCAAACATGATTTCTTCCTAAAATGCATGCTGGCTAATCCAGATCACCTTCTTGTATGTTTGGAAGTAGCTTCTATAAGAATTTTCTCCCTGACCTTCCCTGGGATTGATCAAATTAAATGGATACATGCTTTAAATGCAATCTTAATTTGACTAAAAATATTCATATTATTTACTTAGTTCTAATTGCTGTGGTCATGTCTTCCCAGTAGTTTTGCAGAAACAATTTTCTAGCCTAAATTTTGTGCTGAAGGGAGAAAGCTGATCTATCCCAATGATGGAGAGTGGGAAACTTGGGGCTTTTTTTATAAAGGAAAACATTCTGTGAAAGAGTCTCCTCTGAAATTGTCAGAACAGAATGAAAGGTAGAAGTCTTGAAACAAAGACTAAGCATATTTATGCATGAAAATGGTAATATCCACATTCACAGAATAAAGAGGAAAGACACAAGTCAACTACAGTATTTCTGAAAGGTGCGTGCAAGGTGTTTTTAGAAATACAGGAGGTGAAAAATGGGTCTGTAACAAAACAGGAATCTGTTTTGGCAAGTATTTCTCTCAGTGAAGCTTAGAAACCATAAGACAATGCAATGAGCTAATAAGCTAAAAGGGAATAGACCTATTTTTTAAATACAACTTTTAGAAAGGAATTATTTAAATTTTCCTTGAATGCGTACAATATCAACAAACACGGAAAATGTAGAAGCAGTAAAAGTCTTCAAGAAGAAAAAAGAAACATACCAAAAAGAAACCTAGATTGATAGAAAGGGAAGTATTTATATGGATTTTCATTAATTAACAGTGCAGGGAAACAGACATCCTATGATTTTAAAGGGATAGCCATTACATCCACTAAACCCAGGATTCTTTTTGGAAAGCATTGAGATGGAGAATGCTTCAGAAGAAGTTAGCTTTGAAGCTCTTCTCAGGCTTTCAGTTGAGAGCCTTATGAAAGTAATGTACAAACATACTGGAAATATTATTACACTTCTAAGAATTGAATCATGTAACAAAATACATCTTGTTGTATACTTTTTTTAGCACTATTAAATTTGCCCTCCTATTTTAGAGAAGCAGTTTGATTTATGGTTTGCATGAAGTCCTGAAAGAAGTAAATTGTCTTTAAAAAGGAAAGCTGGCTTGTAGTTTAACTTGATTGGAAGGTGACTGCTTAGGGTAGAAGAGGCAATTCTCTTTGGAGTTCGCCCGTTTCACTTTATTCACTCCATTTCTCCATATTATTGCAAATATCAAGAGGAATTAAATTTCTAAGGAATGTGTCTTTAGGTAACTTTATATTTTAACTTTCATGTTAAATGTTTTGTTTCTCTTGATACATTTTAGTAGCAGTATAGCAGAGATGTGTGAAAGGCCTGAAATGCTACGGATGTGAGGCATTTGTGCACGTGTGTGTGTTAGAAAAATAGGATGTGCATTTGTGTAAAACCACGGAGCCACTCACTTTGTTGTTAGTGTATCTGGAAACGAGTATCTGTTGAGATACCTTTATTACAAATTGTGTCTGGCTACTGGTTTAGTGTACTGAACATTTTTGAGACATTGAACAGCATGATCTAAAGTTGAAGTAGGGCCTGTTTTGAGAAGGTGTTGGACAGGAGGTCCCCAGGTCCTTTCCAGCCTAAATTACTGTGTGTCTCTATTAAAAAGTTGAAAAATTATAAAGTAACTCGGAAGTGTGTTCTCCTTTTAAGATACCCTTGTTTCCTCATATGCTCTTTCAGTAACACATTTTCATTTGTTACTTTCAGATCCATTTTTAGATTTTTTTTTTTTAAATCCACAGCATAGGGGAGAACAAAAAGATACATAGGAAGGTTCTGAGATACAAGATAAATGCTGCTTGACAGTTTAGACTATGTTCAGAAATGTCTGAGAGTATAACCAAGCAAGCTTTTCTCATCCTGTATGAAATTTTTCACAAGGCTTTGTACCATGACTTTAAAGCTCATGACTGTTCTATGTATTTGGTCTCTGCAAAAGCTGGGTTCAGTGGAAGTAGCTAAAGCAGTGATAAGCAGAGGCCTTCAGATAAATTCTTTCCTTCCCCTTCCCGTAGCAACAAGCAGGAAAAGACTTTGGGTAAAGTTCTTCAGAAGGTCTCCTTTTCGTGCTGTCATGGTAAGGTCTGAAATAACCTGTTGCTAACACCAACGTTAATATTTGACTGAGATACTCAAGACTGGGTTCCTACAAAGCCAAAATCCTCTTAGCCTCACAGCCAGCTGAAGTGTAAATGTAGCTGTAGGGCTACATGAGGTTTTATAGGGCAGACAAAACAAAAAACATTGCTGCTTTTGATAACTCTGTAACAATAGTGGACTTCTCTTCAATGCCGCTTTGTGCTCAAAGTTGTCCTTTGTGATAAAATTTGAGTAGCATTGAGAGTCGATCTCTGAATTACAAACAAATGCAAGTATCTCTATAGTTAGGCTACAGTCCTACTTAGGTGAACTGTAACCAGGGCTGTATGCTGTGGAATGCTGTTTATGAAACAGCTGCAGTTTAGAGAAAGCACTAAATACCTTCTGATACCTGGTCAGCACAGTCTAA
Source organism: Eurystomus gularis (assembly GCA_013400335.1). Classification (NCBI taxonomy): domain Eukaryota; kingdom Metazoa; phylum Chordata; class Aves; order Coraciiformes; family Coraciidae; genus Eurystomus; species Eurystomus gularis. The sequence goes on along the minus strand of VZZY01011834.1, from coordinate 8,087 downwards.
CAGTGACTGCTTGTAACTGTCTGCGTTTCCATTGAGAAAATTCTCTTCCAAGGTTGCCACTGGAAAATGTTGTTTATACTTTGTCACATTTCTAAGTTCCCAAAACAAAAGGATCTACAATCATGTTTAAAAGTGAAATGTAAAGGTTTTTTTGCACATCAGGACTCTTGTCAATACATGTCTGTCAATTAGATTGCTTCAATCTTTTAACTGTCTTTTCTTTCTGAGGATGTCCCTGAAGTTACAGCACAGATTATTTTCTTTCTGTAACCTGTATTTGTGCAAAGCTCCATATACAGCATGGCTCACAGTTCAAGAAAGTGGAAGAATTAAGAGGGAAAGCTGTAGTTAACTTCTACGAGATGTGAGAGTTCCGATTGCTGGAACTTGATACCTTTTTGTTAGAGATCCATAATAACAATCTAACAGTCCTAAATAACAGCAGTTTTGTAAGGTCAGAGGAACTCTGGTGTTTGCTAGAAAGATATTTCCCTATGAAAGAAGAATACCGCTCATTCTGAGAAGTTGGTTCACTATATAGTCAATCCCTCAAAGTTCTGGAACCTTCACCTCTTCAGGGCATAAACTCTGATTGTCAGCTGGTAGGTTTCAGATTGTAGTTTAATTTGTATGTAGGAATCTGAATTTCCTTTAAACCATCCTAAAAGAGATGTGATGCAACTGAAATGTGGTGGTCACAGTAGACCAGTGTGCTGGGTTAAGCACAGCCGGCTGCCAGGTGCCTGCCAAGCTGTGCTCTTGCTCTCCCCTCTCAGCGAGAAAATAAAATTGAAAAAGTTTGTTAGTTGGGATAAGAATGTGAAGATCACTCACCGGTTAGCATTATGTGCAGAATGGCTTGGGGAAGATTAATTTATTGCCAATTAAAAATACAGAAGGATAGTAAGAACTAAAAGCAAACCTAAAAACACCTTTGCCCCACTTCCCCCTTTTCTCCAGGCTCAACTTCACTCCTTTATTCTCAACTCCTCTACCTCCTACCTGCTCTGAGAAGAATAGGGAATGGAGGTTGCAGTTAGTTCATAACACTTTGTATCTTCAAGTCCTCCATCCTCACGCTTTGCCCTTGCAAAGGGGACCTTTGCACGCCCGACCGCGACATTTCTCCAACATGGGTCCCTCCCACAGGCTGCAGTTCTTCAAGAACTGTTCCAGCATGGGTTGCTTTCCATGGGGAAAAGTGTGCTTTCCACACTCCTCCTGTGTGGATCCCCTGTGGGCTACAGCTCCTGTCAGAAAACCTGCTTCCACGTGGGCTTCTCTCCATGGACTGCAGCTCCTGCCAGGAGCTTGCTCCTGTGTGGGCTTTCCACAGGCTGCAGCTTCCTTTGGGTAACATCTGCCTCCTCCAGCATGGGGTCCTCCACAGGCTGTAGGGTGGCTATCTGCTTTAGCATGGTCCTCGATGGGCTGCAGGGAGACAACCTGCTTCACCATGATCTTCAATATGGGCTGTAGGGAAATCTTTGCTCTGCTGCCTGAAGCACCTCCCCTTCCTGGGAGGAAGCTGATCTTGGTGTTTGCAAAGTTCTCTCATATTTTCTCACTCCTTTCTCACACAGCTGCTGCACGGCGTTTTTTACTTTCTCTTAAATAATGTTATCACTGAGATGCCACCAGCATGGCTGATGGGCTCAGCTTTGGCAGTGGTGGGTCCATTTTGGAGCTGGCTCTGTCCAACATGGGCACAGCCCTGGTCTCTTCCCACAGTGGCCACCTTTGCAGTCCCCCTGCTACCAAAAGCTGGCCACCTAAATCCAATACATCCACCTACTATGGAGACAGGTTTGGGGCTAAATTTGATGAGTTGTTTTTGATAAGTTAAGTGAAAATGTTCTGTACTCATACCTTAAGGAATTTGTTACTCCATCAAAAGCAGGCAACTAACAGTGATTTTAAAATCTTAACCTACAGAGGAAGCTTACAGAAGAGGGGGCCTAGGAAAATAGTTTTGCCTGTCATGAAATGGATAAGAGAGCATGAACCTTTAAAAATGAACTTTTTGTAAGTGTATTGTCAGCCCTTGATAATACCTGCTACTATTCAGCTGTAAAGGGAATAGGCTTGAATATCTGGTTTCTTGAGTGAAAAGCAATTTGTCTTGCTTTGCATGTATCAAGGTAAGTGCTTACCTTCCAGTCCAGATTGTAACATTGTTCTGGTTGGGCACTGCCACAGAAAAATGTTCCTGAAACCTCATCAGGTGAGTATTAAAGTAGTTCTGAGTCAGTGCAGTATTGTGCTGAAACTAGATGGTTATTACAATCTTTGTTAAAGGGTTTAAAAGGCCAAAATGAACTTTTAAAAGTAGTGGTTTGTGAAATGCAGAGTTAATCCACTTAATGTCCGGTTAATACCAGTAACTTCAGCAGTTTAAAAACAAATTTACGTTTGTCATCATTACAACAATGCCAGTTTCACTGTCTTCTCTGTCTTCCTAATACCAGTTTCATTCTCTCTGCTGTGGGTTAACACATGCCAAGTGTAATATATCTTGTTTTTCAATGGTGGTATTAAGAACCAGCCATTCTAAGTATTTATCTATTTCTAAGATTACGGCAGTGAACCAGTCTTAGCTTAGTGGTTTGCATATAGGAATTCTCGTCCTCTTTGGATTGTACCATGAGAAGGAAATGGCTGAAATGAAAATAGACCATCTCTTTGTTTTCATAAATGGTGTTCATTATCTCGTGCAGCTCTCTGGAGTGGCTTTTCTTGCCAGGCTTTCTGGAATCAAGCAAGGCATATGATGCTCAGGAACAGTTTTGTATTTTTTCCCCCACTTTGAGCATTTCTTAAGAGTTACTGAAAGCTAACATCCTTTTAGTTACAAAGAAAATTCATTGGCAGGCTTTCTGAGTTGGTGGCAAAGCCTGTTTTGTCCCACCTGCCACAGTTTTAGTCTAAGAACAGCTTGTGATTGCGGAATTACTGTTGTACTACTGAAAGGGGGAAAACTGTCAAATTGCATCATTATTTTTTTCTTTGCATCTTGTATATGGCAGTACTGTTTCTTTACATGTCTTTTTTCCAATTCCTTTGTTCACTGTCAAATACTATATGTATGTAGAAAAAAGCCATATGAAGTATTTCTGCTGAGGTGTGGGTTATACAAGCAGGCTTCTTGGTGCAAAGAAATGCTAATGAATGAATTATCTATAATTTTGTTGTAAATCTTTGGTTTGGGAGACCTGAAGACATTGTTTAATTTGGATTGCGGGCAGTGTTGTTGGAAGCATTTTTGTCTGCAGGTTGAAGTTGACGGACCAGTTTTTCTAATCTGTGCGGTTTGCACAAGGAACACTGGTGATCTACGTTATTGAAAGGCTGTAAAAGTTGCAGTGTGAGTATCACCATGTGTCTGGCCACAAGTTTTCCAGACTTATTCTGTCTTTCCTTGGGCAATCTCTTTGTTTTGATAGTCAGGTTAAATGTTTTTCAGCTTTTCAAATTTAGAAACTTCAGAAGAGTTTCTCATGTTGAGTTCTCTTTTGAAGTGGTAGCTATTTAAGAAAAAAAAGGAATTGGAGCTGAGGATTAGTGTTGCATAAATAGAGTGTTTTTAGAAAAGGTGTTTAAGGCTGTTAGTCTGTAGTTTCTTAGTCTTCGCTGCTATAATTTTAAATCTGTTCGTGACATGGAATACAGCCATGTTTCTGATCCTATTGTAGGATATCAATATGGTATCAGACTGATTATTGTTCATTTTGTGTATAAGGTTGCAGGAAATTACAGGAAGGGAATGTGGTATTTAGTGTTAAATTCTTAAATTAATTTTCCCTACTTACACTCATTATCTTACATTCCAGTTACTCTTCCTCCCACACTCCTGTACTCACATGCACCAGGATGTTTTTGTGTGTCGAGGTGGTATAGCCAGTGTCTCAACCTGGAGGATGGAGCTAATGGTGTGTGTCAACTGCTTATCGTGCTTCAAGTTCCTTGTGGTGACAACAGACTGCCTTATAGATGGCTATTTCATATCCTTTGGGAGACAAGAGTTTTTATGCTAGTCCTTTGCTTTAGAATTTGGCTTACTTCAGCCTTCATCAGTCCTAACTGAAGGCTAATGCTAGTTTTTTTTTCCTTATTTGGAATATCCTTATCTTTATAGCTACAGTATGTTTTCCTGTGGGGCTGACAGGACAAGGAATGACGTGTGATGTCATGTAACCCTGTTGACACTCTCCTTTAAAGCACAGGCTTTTTTGCTGGCCAGTCATCTGTGCTGTAGTCTTAGAGTAAAGGCATCCCGGTCTAGACAAACATTCCTCAGTTTTATTGCTGCAATAAATGTTCATTGTTATCAATAGAAGCCATTCTTTTAACCTTTGTTTTGCTATTTTTTGGTTTATACACACGTTTCCATTCCTCCTCTGTTCATACTGATCTTAGCATCTCCATTACAATTCTCTACGAGGTATACTTACTTGTAGATCCAATAGAAGGGTTCAGAATGGTAGTTATCTAAAAGTTCAGATAATCTCACTCATAAAAAGTAATTAGACCTGTTGATTTAAAGGAGAGGACTTCTGACTTTGATATACCACTGTACTTTGAAAGGGTGTAGAGATGATGGTCTGTAAGCAGACATAAAGTCGTTCTTGTTTTGAGCCAAAAGTACAATGGATCGTGTGTATTGTATACACCAATTGGGGAAAAATATAGAGTGCACATTTTTAAGACAGCATAATGGATGAAGATACCACTTCAATGTCAAGGATTTCTCATTAGCAAGCATGTAGTGGGGAAGGACAGAAGTTGGGCACCTCTTCTCCTATGTATCTCACTTTGCCCTTGTTGCACCCTCTGAAGGTCATGTCACTTGGACATTACTTCCCAAACTGATTAAATTGTGTTTCCCGCAGATATTTTTAGCTACTATATTGAATTGGCTCAAGTCTGCATCTCTGTCAGAGCAGCTGCCTGTATCTTAGCTTTGTAAGGAGTTGAACTGAGTGTGTACACAGCAGGAGGGAGGTGTGCCTGTAGTCCCCGCTAACCTGTCAGTGTGGCTGTAATCTGGTGAGCACAGTTACTGATAGCAGTGGAGATACGGCAGCAGCAGCTCACTAATTCAACCTATAGTCTGGTTTTTGGACCCAGTATGTGCTATATGTCACATGTGTTCAAAAAACGATGTAGGAATTAGGATTTTAAACTTCAACAGATGTATTAAGGCAGAGACTACTTTGGTTTTCCTGCATTTTCGGTAAATAGGTGTAGTGCTGCTCACATGCAGTCATGGTCAAGGGAGCTAAGCTGCATTCTGATGTTAAATCCCTCTTTGTTCTCAGTCCTTATATAAATATCCCTTGGTGTAAACCTCATAATTGCCTCCCTTCCCAAAGTGCGCTCAACTCTTATGATCTGTGTCTATTCTTTTTTTCCTGGTTGATTACTCAGCAGTTTCTTTCTGTATCTCTTCTTACTTGGGCAAAACTGACCATGTCCTTAAAGCTTATTTTAGGGAAAAAATTCATAAACATATAAAACAATAAAACCAGCTTTGTCAAACCACTTTTTACTTCAAAGCTGAAACTTGAACAGTTAAAGTAACTGCAAATTTGCTAAACAAGTAAGTTGCCAAACGAACTGTCTCTGCCTAGGCTTACTGGGTAATTACATCTAACATTTAAGAAAAAAAGCACTTTTCCATAATATGCATGCCTTCAGTTAAAAAGAGGCTTCAGTGTTTTGGGGAAAGGAGAGGAAGCATTTATATTTAATTTCTCACAAGAAAGTGCAGTGTTAATGTGAACTAAACAGGTGACTTTGAACTTTCTCTGAAATATCAAGTCTGATTTCTTCTTAATTGTCTATAACTCACATAGCTGTTGATTAAAACATTAACTGTTTTAAAGGAGATATGTTACATCTCACATGCAGTTTTTTAAACATAACTTGGTTAATTTTACAGTTTTTCCAAAAGTCTGTATAGGGATACAGATAAAATCACTAGGTATGTTAAAATCTTTTCATTGTGTTTTTTTTTTTTTAAACTGAATTATTGAAATGGCAAATACACTTTGGATTGATACACCTGTAAAGAGCAGGTTAGCCTGTTCTTAAATTAATTACAAGACTTAAGGCTTACAGCAACCAACAATGTGCAATTATGCCACTATTTTTTTAATTATAAAAAGCATGTGCCAATCTGTTTTCAAATCTGTACCTGTATAGTATACAGTCACAGGATTTCATTCTGACCTAGTTGTGCTGCCTTTCAAATAAATATGAAACAAAATTACCTCCTTTGATACGCCAGTTCTTTGGCAGATGAATCCCACTGCTGAATAAAGTCACCATAAGTTAAAATGCGGTGCTCTCAAGATCTTTTAAGCCTTTGATAGCATTTTTCTTCTCTTTGTACTCCCTAATTTTGTGGGGTAGGAAGCTCCTTTCCACCACTTCCCTTACTTTGCTGTAACGAAGAAGCACTATGAAGCTGCTTTTCTGCACATTTTCTGATAAAAAGAAAAAGAGCATTTTCTCTTTTTGCCTTCCTTTTTCTGTAAGCGTTGGTAGCATCTGGGCTGTGCTCCTCCAGAATGTCTTCTTTCTTCCACACTACTTGCACAAAAAAAAAAAATCTAGTGATTAAGTTTGCTGGTTTGGATTAAAATGCCCCTGAAGATGATGGAATTTGACCTAACAGTGTAAGGTCACGCCACTGGGGAGGCTTCTGAGAAAGCACTCTGGTGGAATGCAAAGAATTGAATCTCTAAAGGATGCATGGACTCAGTTTTCTGCTGTGAGGTGGATTTATTTTAAGCAGTGTTTCTTCAGACCTGCCTGAGTACAAACAATGGCACATACAATTATGAAACTGAGCGTAATTTATCTAATAATATACACATTATGGTAGCATGTTATAAAAACAAACCTACCTGGGGGTAGGTATGCAGCTACTGAAGAAATTCAGGCAAGCATTTGAGTGGTTTCTTGCATGGTCTGTCATGCTGCCCTGCTCTCTGTCACAGCTTTCAAACCTTTCAACTAATGTTCCTAAATTTCAAATTCTGGCAGGTTTCTTGGAAATAGGCAGCAATATCTGAGGGGGAAAAAATGGCAATATCAACTTGCTATAATTTAAAACAAAACCAGGACAACAGTAACAACAAAAACAACAAAAAAGCAAAACAAAAAAACCCCAACCAAACCAAGAACACCAACAAACAAAAAAACCCTAAGCCACCAACCAAAACACCAAAACCAACCCACAAACCAAATCTCTAAATGTTTCTGAAGATAGGTGGAATTTTCTACTGCAGTAGACCACTTGAGTATAGATTCTTAGTTGTTCAGAATGACAGTTTCAAGTTGTGGAAGTACTTGTTGCACTACAGTGAAGTTATAAGTCACACATACTTAGTTTATAATTTCTCAAATTATATTTTTGTTCATAAAATTATAACTGTTTGAAAGCAATCATTTATATTCCTTTCCACTGGCAAGGAGTCCAGAGGTCTAGTACAGTGAAAATGCATGTTGGTGTTCACACATGATGGCCTTTTCACATCTAGTTGCTGACAGAACTGCTTGTCTTAAAGACGTCTGGTTTTCACAGAATTTTAAGTATTGTTTCTAGTGTAAAAAACATAAATGGAAATCTTTTAATAATGATTGAATCATAGAATCCTAGAAAGCCAGGTTGGAAGTGACCTCAAGGATCACCTAGTCCAACCTTTCAAGGTTTAAAAAAAAGTATCGTTTGTGAGGTGGCCCAGCCACCCTGTCAAGCTGACTCTTGAAACAATCCAATGTAAGGGAATCCACCACTTTCCTTGGGAGACTATTCCAAGGTTTAATTGTTCTCATTGTAAAGAATTTTCTTCTGGACTCCAATCAGAATTTCCCAAGGAGCAGCTTGCAGCCATTCCCCCTTGTATTTTCCATGTGACTCCTTGTAAAAAGGGAGCCTCCTTCCTCTTGGTAGCCACCCTTCAAGTACTGGTACATGGTAATAAGGTCTCCCCGAAGCCTTCTCTTTTCAAGGCTGAACATACCCATTTTTCTCAGCCTTCCTTCATATGGCAGGTCATCATCCTTGCAGCCCTTCTCTG
>VZZY01011833.1:0-49519 GCA_013400335.1 Eurystomus gularis | reverse complement strand
GTGTGTGTGTGTGTATGTGCACACAAGTCTCATCATACTCATTCTTCCGTCACACTTGTAGGATCACTTGTTGGGGCTGTTCAGACTGGAGAGGAGAAGGCTCCAGGGGAACCTTATACTGAGTTTCCAGTACCTGAAGGGGGCCTACAGGAAGGCAGGGGAAGGTCTATTCAAAAGGGTTTGTAATGATAGGAAAAGGACTAATGGTTTTAAGCTAGGAAAGGATAGATTTAGGTTGGATATTAGGAAAAAGTTCTTTAACATGAGAGTGATAGACCACTGGAATGGACTGCCCAGAGAGGTGGTGGAGGCCCCATCCCTGGAGTCATTCAAGGCCAGGCTTGATGAGGATCTGAGCAACCTGACCTAGGTAGAGACTCCCCTACTTGTGTAGCGAGGTTGGACTAGATGACCTCTAGAGGTCCTTTCGAGCCTAGAACATTCTATGATTCTATGATCAATTCCTAGGTTTGAAGTATTCAATATCTAAGCAATATTTAATGAATTTGTGAAGATAATTCTAGAAGCTGCTGCTGAAAAGACACACCCTCTTAAAACTTCTAGCAAGGAGCCAGTGAATAGCCATAAGTAAAAGGAATTGAATTTTTCACCACAGGCACAACACTACTTAAATTTTGTCTGAATTAGAACATAGATACAAGATTATATGAAGTTATTCCGTGAAGAAAAATTGACTTTTAGCTAGATTCTGTTCCATCAGGTAGACATAGTCAATTATAATACAGAATACTTTCACAAGGAAGCAATAAAGCATACTGAAGACTACAAAACGGTTTTGTGGTTTTGGTTTTGTTTGGGTTTTTTTACAAAATGCTCTTCTTGTCCCACTAAATTTTTTACTGTTACTTTGTTGCACTATGCAATGTTAGCATGAAAAAAAAAAATTTTTATTTCTTCCCTCATTTTTTCACCTTCACCCAATTTACTCTTATATTTTTTTGTTGTTTTACTTTCATTGCATTGCTCTCTTTTTCTAATTCATTGTTTTCTTTAATGGTATTTTCACTTAATTTCTTATTTCTAAGAGCATGGATTCTTTTATTTGCTCCTCTTAAAAAAATAGTAAGAATTTATAATTATATATTTTTCCAATGGAAACAAATCGATTTTTTAACAAAACAACCACAAAATCTAAACTTATTCAATTTTCCCCATATATCGCCAACATATTACCCAAGAAGCCAAGAATAACATTTGTGGAAAGTGAAGAAGTATTTACTTACTTCAAGGGCTTCCCCATGTGACTGTCCCTGTGTGTCTGTAAATGGTATATAAGCAAAAACAGAAATAAAGAATTAATGGAAGTTGTGTATAATTACTTCAGAAAAGATGTTCAATTCCTATTTCATGACCTATCCTATGTATTAAATCTGTTTGAATCAAGCAGCATGGAGTTATTGGACAAGGAAAGAGCTATGGTGGTGGTCTATCTGGAGTTCTGCGAGGCTTTTAACTCAGTCCCCTACAACATGCTTCCCTCTAAATTGGATATCAATTTGATGGGACTGTTCAGTGCATAATAATTTGGTTTGATGGTCAAGTTGGGAGAGTAGTGGTCAACAGCTCGATGTCTAGGTGGAGATTGGTGACAAATGGTGTCCTTCAGGGGTCTGTACTGGAGCCAATGCTGTTTAATATTGTCATCAATGGTACAGACAACGGGATCGAGTGCACTCTCAGCAAGTTTGCAGATGATACCAAGCTGAGTGGTGTAACTGACACATCAGAGGGATGGGATGCCAAGACAGGGACCCGGATAAACTTGAGAAGTGGGCACCAGTGAACATCATAAGGTTCAACAAGACCAAGAGCAAGATCCTGCACCTGGGTCAGGGCAATCCTCAGTATCAATAAAGGCTGAGAGATTATGGGATTCAGAGCAGCCCCGCAGAGAAGGACTTGGGGGTACTGGAGGATGAAAAACTGTACATGAGTCAGCATTGTGTGCTTGCAGCCCAGCAGGCCAGCCATATCCTGGGCTACATCAGTTGAAATGTGGCTAGCAGGTTGAGGGAGGTGATTTTCCTGCTCTACTCCACTCTGGTGAGACCTCTTCTGGAGGACTGCATCCAGCTCTGGAGGCCTCAGCACTAGAAGTACATGAAACTATTAGAGCAGGTCCAGAGGAGGGCCACAAAAATGATCAGAGGGCTGGAACACCTCTCCAATGAAAAAAATCTGAGACGGTTGGGGTTCTTCAGCCCAGAGAAGAGAAGGCTCAGGGGAGCCCTTACTGTGGCCTTTCAGTACTTAAAGAGAGCCTACAAAGATGTGGACAGTCTTGTTAGCAGGGTCTGTGGTCACAGGACAAGGGGTAATGCTTTTAAACTAAAAGAGGGTAGATTCAGACTAGACATAGACAGACTAGATAAGGAAGATATTTTTTACAATGAGAGTGTTGAAACACTGGGACAGATTGCCCACAGAAGTAGTAGATGTCCCATCCCTGGAAACATTCCAGATCAGTTCGCATGGGGTTCTGAGCACTCTGAGCAACCTGACCTAGTTGAAGATGTCCATGCTCACTGCAGGCAGGTTGCACTAGATGACCTTTAAAGCTTCCTTCCAACCCAAACCATTCTATGATTCTATGCATTTCTTCCCACTTTTTTTTTATATGTGTGTAAAAAGGGAAGGTGAAGGGAAAAGAAAAGATTTCATGAAGTTATCATAAACATACATTAATAAAAATCTTTGAAATCCACTCTTATTTAATGTTTTTTTCAATATAATGCAATAACTCTCAAGACAGCAAAACTCCACAATGCTGGAAACAGTACATGAACGCAATGCCTCTCATGGTTTTATGAAGTTACATTGCAACTAGCACATGAAGGCAATGCCTCTCATGGCTTTATAAAGTTACATTGCAACACGCTGTGAAAGAATGAAAAGGTATCTTGTAATTAAAATCCATATTTGTTCCAGTATGCACCTAATACATTTTAAATTTTTTTCCCAAATGTTTTAAGATTAGCATGAAATCTACGCTTCCAGCCCCTACCATTCAGTGATTCTGCAATTCTGTAATTCCTTGAGTGATTGACGCCTACAGAGAGGCACGTTGATGCCAGTACCTTTTAGGCTCTGATTACTGGACTTTCTGTTTGCCTGCACTAGAAGACAATAGTTGTTCACTCTGCTTGCCTTCTTTTCAAAGATAAGCCCCAGAAAACAACTTTTCTCCTGCTTTTATCACAGTGAGCTGTCAGACTCCAGGACCGACAGGAGCTATGCCATCCATCTGTTTAATTCAGGAATCATGCTGGTTACTGCATCCCAGGTCAAACAACTGATAAATAGTTCAGACCATACATTATCTTCAGCTGACAAAATCTTTTGCCCTTCATGCCCATAGAGAGGAGTGCTGCAGTAACTGCATTAGACATTGTGCATGAGACTTCACTTTATCTAGCTTTAACTGTCTAAAATCAGGTGACTAATCCATATCATCATCTCGTATCCCTCTAGGCACTTAAAGGAGGTGATTCACCCCATCCAACAATACCTGTCCAAGATAGCAAGGATGAATTGTCAGCTGGAGTGCCTTTCCCACTCCAATGACAGTCATAGAAGCCTGCCTTCCCTAAAATAGGTACCTAATTTTAGATGGAGCTAATAAAGCAAGATAAATCCACTCCCACATCAGAAAATATGAGCCTAGCCCTATGAATATAAATAATATTTCATAAAATTATTGGAGTCTTGATTTCAGACTAACCAATTTATTACATGTTATACTATTTTTTATTTTCTGTTCATTTTTTAACAGGTCATTGATAATACCCACAATTCACACTGGTCAGTGCAGCCATTTACAAACAGCTGGTGTTACTGGTCTTCTGGCAAATCTATAGATTCTAGTATTAGGTCAAGGACTTTCTTGAGGCCAAAGAAGCTGAAGTTTAAAGACATTTGAAAGCAGAAACTTAGAATAAAACTACGAGACTCACCTGCCTTAGAAATATGACTTCAAAATGTGGATACCTGGAACATAATTGTACTGCTGAGACTAATCTCCTGTTTACATACTTGATTATTTCAATTATAACAGGTACCGATTCAGTTAGTTAGTAAGTTATCTCAGTATGAAGCTGTACCAACAAAACATACACCACACAAATAGTGAGTTAAAACTCTTGTAGACCTTGAAGCCTTTAACCTAAATTCTTCTTTATGTGCCTGGAAGTCAAAAAGGCGAGTCTGTAGAAAATAAAAAAAAAAATTGTAAAAAATATCTCTGTGGAAGACAAGCAGAATATAAGAAAAGCTCTGCAAAAGAGGAACAAATATCAAAAGATGGCTGAAAAGGCTGAATCATAATATGTCATGCGAGTATATTGCCAAAATATTAACTTGTTAATAGTGGTATAAAAAACTTAAAAGAGTGACTGAAGGAAATAGCTTGCTGACAGGGCTGAAGGCTAATCTTTCAACTGAAGAAAACCTTAGGACAATTTCTCTTTCTCAGGGTACAGAAGTCAAATATACTGCATAAAACCTCCAATTTAGCAGTGTATTTCTGAGCTAACAAATTGACTTCATATCTAGGTGGCTCTCTTTCAGAATGCTCAAAAAACCAGTTCAAATTTAATTTAATAGATTTTCATGCAAGTAACTTTACAGAATCCAGGTTTTCCATAACACGTAATTTTAGAATGGTGGTCACTCAACTCATAGTATATGAATTCCCTATAGTTTCTGAGAAAAATTATGTAAAGTGATATTTTGATGTATTTTAGCCTATCTGATTTTCCTTCTCTTAAGCTTTCACTGTTCATAGCTTCCCACATCTTGTCCTTAGTTTTTCTATGTCCTAGCATAAAACTCGCTGTAAATTTATGAAAATTATTATTAAAAAAATCTTTGTTTATTCATCTAGACAGAAAAGAAAATAAGTGAATGTGACAAATGTTTCTTATTTTCTCATCTAACTATCGGACGGCATGCAGGTACTGTAGTAAGTGATGTGATATAATTTAGCCAAAACAGAGTATCTCTCTAGAGTGCTGATGATTCTGGTCAGTTACAATGCTTATTTCTTGTATTAGTTAATAACGACTGTTCTTTTTCTAATTTTATTCATAAACAAAACACCAACATTTTATTGAAAAAATTGAAAGCAATTGAATGTATATACAGTAATGTTCCATACACTTCTTGGAACTATTCTAAGTGTAGGACACAGAATCATAGAACTGTTTAGGTTGGAAAAGACCTTTAGTATCATCAACATCCACTGTTAACTTGATGATAAAAATATGGAAAAGAAATCATCGGTGAGCTAGGATTATTGATGCCAGGTATGGTCTCCAGTGTAACTTTAGCTCAGGCTGAGCTCACCTTTGCCACAAAATTCATGATTTTGGAAATAGTTTTGAAGAGCTAGAATAAGTCCCAGAAAACAGAAAGCAAAATCAGTCTAGGACTCTGAAAATCTCCTGGGACACATTGCCTCTGGTCACTCTAATTGTTTCATTGCTGAAGCAAATGCATTCAGCAGCACTTTACAGCCCATAAACCCTGCAGCCTACTGCCAGTAGAAATTAGGTGTGCACTGTGGTCTCTTTTTGACATGAGCTAGCATGCAACAAAATGTATACTGGATATAAGATAGGTGCATAAAGCTGCAATTAAACATAACCACTAGGACTTAACTTTTAAAAAGTCAAATATATCTAAGTAGAGACTCTGATCAGTCTGAAACCATTTTGAGCAGGGATTGGAAACATACCAGCTGGTAGCTAATCCGGTTTCTTTCAGCCCTCTAAAACAGGTGTTGAATTCTTCCGGGCTCATACCTCACACGCCATTTGTATGCATATGGAAATGTGTCCTGTTTTAGAATCCAAAACCAGGAACTATTGGCTAAAAACATCTACCTGTCATGAGTCTAAAGACATCCAGGATGTCCAGCAGTTATACTTTATCAAATGGCATTGCAAATGCACCTATTGTGAGCCACAAGCAAAGACTGACTGTGGAACTGCTGTTGCCTCAGTAAACCCAAGCCCACCAGTTATAGGCTTTCTATAAATATAGCTGTAAAGTACTCAGATAAGGCATATGATATGAAAAACCATGGAGAGGTTTTTGGGAGAGCAGAAATAGCTGTGGGCCACAGACAAATTACAATACAAGATTAGTATTATATAGCTTTGTAAAATTGGGGAAAAAGGGTTCCTCTGAAGTAATCTAGACTTCTCATTACATAGATAGGTTAGAGGCTCTGTGCTAGGTGCTTTCGTGCTATACTGGATTTTAAAAGATATTTTCAAAGTAACATGTGTTCACCTCTCAGAAGCTGGAACTCTACCTGATTCTGTGTCATCACAGAACAATGAGTTTTAAGTAGTTTAGTCAATATTATCTGCACTTGCATATTTCCCTCATTTCATGTTGATTTTTAACTGACCTTGTAATTACTAAAGCAATAACTATATCCAGTAGGGGAAGACAATGTTCCCTAAAGGAAATTATTTTTATATTTATATCTTGCTATAGTTAAGTGGGGAAGTTTATGTTGTTTTTATAACTATACAAATATATGCAGTATGTAATTATAAGCAAGTAAGGAAAAGTCCTCTCTTCCAATTCACTGAAGCTTATGTGTTCCTCTAATTCCAGGCTTCAGATGTCCAGAACATTCCTGGAAATGTTGGAGTTAAAGTTTCCAGAATGCTTTTTAACTTTATAATTACAGCTATGGACGAAGAATACAATCTCTGTATACTTCACTGTTACTGGACAAAAATAGGTCTTCCAGCTGAAACTAAAAGATGAGAAGATGTGTCAGAGGAACAGTGTTTAACATGTCACAGTGTATCCCTGGTAGACAGCTCAGCCCCACGCAGCTGCCCACTCGCTCCCCCAACTGTGAGATGGGGGAGAGTATGGAAAGGGTAAAAGTGAGAAAACTTCTGGGTTAAAGAAAGACAGTTTAATAGGTAAAGCAAAAGCCACACATACAATCAAAGCAAAATGAGGACTTCACAGAATGGTATTGGTAGGAAGGGACCTCTGGAGACCATATAGTCCAACTTCCCCACTAAAACATTTTAATCTAGATCAGGTTGTACAGGGACACATCCCAGTGGGTTTGGAAAGTCTCTGGAGGCTCCACAACCTCTCTGTGCGGTCTGTTCCTGTGCTCCATCATCCTCATAGTAAAGAAGTTTTTCCTTGTGTTTAAGTGGAACAACCTGTGTTCTAGTTTGTGTCCGTTGCCCCTTGTCCTGTCATTGGGCACCATTGAAAAGAGACTGGCCCCATCCTCTTGAAACCCAGCCTTTCGATATTTATAAGCATTTCTAAGATTCCCTCAGTCTGCTCTTCTCCAGGCTGAGAAGAGCATTTCATTTGAAGAGAAGAGAATTTCATTCATTGCCAGTTCTCTGCTAGCATAGGAAAAACCAAGTCTTAAAATCTGATGCATTCTTAGGTGCTAAATCATGGCTTCTGTGGTTTTTTAAGTGTTCATTGTTTTGTCCTCTGCAGAATGAAATCTCAACTTTACTTTTCATCTTTTAGAAGAATTTTTTTCTTCTGAATAACCATATTCAGATACATTCTAAATTTGCTGCCATATCTTGCAGAAGTGATGGATTCTCATTATCAGTATTATGTTGATTAAAAACATCTGTTTATGTAGCCAAACAAGGAAAAACATTTCAAATGTATAAAATCTGTCAAGAGATTAAGATTAAAAACTATTACTATACAAGAAAATCAGTGTCAATGCTTTCACATGTAGCACATTATCAGTTTTGGACACGTTTAAGTTATAAATTGTATGGTTTTGTTACAGCCGTGAGTCTATGACTATATTTTAGTGAGCTAACAATTCTTATCGAGCAGCAAAGGCTAAAGAACAAAGCCAATCATGTTTTTTCTCTTGGAATTTTTTTTTCTTAAGAAAAAAAATAAAACATTAAAAAGACAAGGTTTCTTTTGCATCCATTATAGATAGAATAGGCACATAAAAATATGACACTGAAAAACTTCAATACATACAAAAGCTAGAGAGAAGATTGATATTTTTGAAGATTCACACTGAAGACAGAAACGTAACCTTGATTAGTGCATTCTATTGATCTTAATATGAATTAAATTACATTTATTTTTCAAATAGGTTTTTCCTTCATATTATTTAAGATCAATGTCAACAGCATACTATTGTAGGAAGGAATATAGATGAACAACTTCAACACTTCAGCAAAATTGACCACCTTTCTCTTTTCAAGTTTGTTAAGGACATTTGGCTGCAGATTAAATACACACTTGAGTGTTTCTATAATATGACATTTTAAAGAACAGTTTCATAAAACATTCAATTTCCTTTACTTTATAAAGATAGCATTTCAAACTTTATAAATTCAGGTCAGTTAAAATAAATAGTCAATTTGTTGTGCCTCTTGATCTTAATCTGTACCATCTTTAGCCCATAAAAGAAGCCCTTCAGGAGTGAGCCTGTCAGCCAGACTGTGGTGCAGCAGTTTGTGTGGCAGTTCACTGAAAGGAAGCTGAAGCTTTGCTAGCTCAAGAGGTCACAGGTGCTCATCATACTTGACCCTCAAGACAGAATTGTAGGCACTCGTCACAAAGCAAAGGCTGCAGCTCTGGCTGGGGGGTATGCACCATTCACCCTGGATGTGACCAACGCCTCCATCTAAACAGAGCTGCTGCCATGTAGACCTCAGTCTGCAGGAAGTGCCTAGACTTTTCTCCTGGGGGAGGTATGAGTGGCAAACCTGCCTGCAAAAGGTGTGCCCAGGTGAAGGACCTCCTGCAGCAGTGTATCTAAGCTGCAGGAGATGCTCAAAAGACTGTGTAGCATCAGAAAGCCAGAACAGGAGAGATACAGCTGGATCCAAGTACAATTTGCAGTGAATCCAAAGCCTATAACCAAACAACCAAGAACTCTTTGCGGTAGTTCACTCCCTGCTGGGAGCCGAGCCATGTGGCCACTGCCGCTGTCCCCCCAAGTGCTGGTCCAGGGAAGAGGGATGGGGAAACACCAAGCCGGGATTGAGATAAGGAGAATTCAATACAATGACACACAGCAAACAATCGCAGTAACAACAGCAATGACAACAGTGAGGAAAAACAATGTACAGAATGAGCGGTACCATGTGGACAAATGGATGGACCTGAGAGGACCAGCCACACACATGTGAGTCACACTGGTGAACCGGAACTGGCCCCGGCATGATGTCAGCATGGTATGGAATAGCCTGGCTGCAGCAAATTAACCCTGTCCTGGCCTAACCAGGATACTCCCCCACTGGCACACTCAGACAGGAGGGAAGCCAACAATGCTGAGGAATGGAAACTTGCAGAGCTAAGAACTGGGAGGAGGAAGACAGACATGGATTGGATGGATGGGCCACTCAGTGGATAAGGAATTGGCTTGGTCGGTTGCACTCAAAGAGTTGTGATGAATGGCTCCATGTCCATGTGGAGACCAGTGGTGAGTGGTGTTCCTCAGGAATCAGTACTGGGACCAGTGTTGTTTAACATCTTTGTGGGTGACACAGACAATGGAATTGAGTGCACCCTCAGCAAGTTTGCAGACAACACCAAACTGTGGCGTGTGGTTGACACACTGAAGGGAAGGAATGGTATCCAGAGGGACTTTGTGGTGTGGTTGACATGCTTGAGGGAAGGTAGGCCATCCAGAGGGACCTTGACAGGCTTGAGAGGTGGGCCAACCCCCTGAAGCATAGTAAGGCCAAGTCCTGCACCTGGGTCAAGGCAATCCCAAGCACAAACGAAGGCTGGGCAGAGTATGGCTTGAGAGTAGTCCTGAGGAGAAAGACATGGGGGTGCTGGTTGATGAAAAGCTCAATGTGAGCCAGCAACGTGCAAGTGCAGCTCAGAAAACCAACTATACTCTGGGCTGCATCAATAGAAGCATGGCCAGCAGGTTGCAGGAGATGATTCTGCCCCTCTACTCTGCTCTTGTGAGACCCCACCTGGAGTACTGCATCCAGCTCTGGAGCCCCCAACACAAGAAGCACATGAACCTGTTGGAGCAGGTCCAGAGAAGGGCTTGTGAAGATGATCAGAGGGCTGGAACACCTGTCTTATTAGAATAGACTGAGAGAACTGAGGTTGTTCAGCCTGGAGAAGAGAACGCTCTGGGGAGACCTTATTGCAGACTACAATATCTGAAGGGGTACTACAAGAAAGCTGAGGAGGGACTTTTTACAAGGGCTTGTAGTGATAAGATGAGGGGTAATAGCTTTAAACTGGAAGAGAGTAGATTTAGATTAGAAAGAAGGTGTTCCTACCACGCCAGGGAGGCTAAAACTGGTTTATCTTTAAGGTACCTTCCAACCCAAACCATTCTGTGATTCTATGATCTTTCTTATGGTAAATCTTATTTATTTAGAAAAATTATCCCGTTTCTTTCTTTCTTTCCTTTCAGCTCAGATACTCACATCTGACACTTTCAATGATCAGGTAAACAATGCACTTTACACAAACATTTTCTGAACCTATGATAGGTTTCACACATCATGAATAATTAAAAGTGATTCTAGAAATCATACCGCAATAGTCAAGCAAAACAAAATTGACTCCCAGACCCTGGTTTTTACCCTTGTCAGGAGAAAACACGATCTCTCAGGTAATGATATTTAGAAATCTACATAATCCACCTTCCTTTAATATCCTCTATTTCCTTCCCTCCATTGTATTTCTCAAGTGGTCTTTAGGAAGCAACAGCCATGATATTAAAAAACACAGATATAATTTACTATTGGTTTGTCTCCTGTTCATAATTTGTGGCAAATTTAAATCTGACTGCCAGTCTGTCTGATGTTTTATAGCCCGTCTTCCTTAGATAAAGCTCAGTAATAGAGATATGGAGATGAAAAGCTGCTCAAAACGTTTCCAAATTACACAGATTACTATTGGTTTTTATGTTAGAGTACCTCTGATACTCAGCGTAATCTTGCATGAAGTCTACACTGACATATTTGAGATGTATATGAGATTTTTCTGGTTTTTTGGCATCCAGAAAGATTTTTAAATTTTAATCTATTTAAAATAAAAATTGTAAAATTATAATTACCACATTAGAAAAACCCCACGCCTCTCAAAAACAAAGAAAAAAAAATCCAAAACCCCAAACCTGGAAGTGAACAATGTATATGCACTTTTCAAATGAAAATAATTTTTTTAAAAAATTAAAAATCAATATTAACGTGATTCAACTTTTTTACAGTATATACTTTAGTTCTCAGATAACATCTGAAAAGGTAGGTTCAATGTTGAATAAATGAATATATGCATATTGCCGGAAGTATTACAGTGTTGCAGATGTCAGATTATCAATGATATTAGTCAACAGTGCTTGACTCTAAACCATGTTGTAAAGAAGATGTTTAACTCAATATAACTTCATTTATGAATCTTTCTCAAGGAAGGAAAGTATAATAGGAGAGGAATCATTATAATTGAACACTTTTTCTGTAGAAGAATTTGTATTCACTCATATAGAATCTGTGCATGACAGACTTACATTATCACAAAAAATAGAGAAATGGCTGCCCTCTTGAACTTTTAATATCAATGAATCCTTAACAAAACTCGCTAATTTCACAGGAGAACATGAGGAAATCATAATAGAGAAGCATTTTTAAAGTTTGAGATCAGAAAGAAGATCAACTGAAATCACATTCATGCATTAAATTACAGTTGTGGCCAGCTCTACAGCTGTTGGCTGCTGGGTCCCATCAGGTTTATTGGTCACAGAAAAAATCAGGCACCACGACTGAAGACTACTTTTTGCTGCCATGTAGGAACAAAGCCCTTATGTTTGACATTTACTGTTATCACATGATAAAAAGATAATTGACTATAAAGTTTGAGGAAAGACAAAGTATACAACGCCAGTATTTAAAATTCTTTGGCAGTAAGAGAATCAATAAAGTATAAATACAATGTCACCTTTTGAAGATGACAGACCCATTAAGGATATGTTATTAGAAGAAAATTAGAAAAAAAACAAACCACAATACTTTTAGAAGGTATAAAATAATTTTTGTTACTCTTGTGGGGAAATAATTTTTTTGTTATTATGCTAATAAATTATTTTACGTATGTCTGAATAAGGCTATGAAGAAAATAGTTTGCAGCTGACAAAGCTATCTCTTCCCTGTCAACTGGGACATATTTCAGCTTTCGACTTATCCATCAGTCTAGATAAGTCTCTCCCCAGACATTCAGAATTAACCTATACTCATACCTTTCTCGTCCATAGCACCAAGTATGTGTGACACCACATAAATTCAAGGCCATTATAGCTTATTTATCCTTTGTTTTAAAGAACATATCTCGAAAGCTGCACTGCCAGCTCTGAAGTCTGATAAAATTAGAATCCCCAATCAGTACTTTCAATGAATTTTGCATCCAGCTCTATATTGTGTGTGGACCAAGTCCAGGCAGACATTATGAATTGGAGAATCATACTGAGAGACTGATGGCAGAGAACTCCAAGTGCAAAGCTAGCTTCATTATAAAGGGTGAGACCACTCATTTGGCTAACTGTTTCCAATCACTGATCATGTTAATTAGGAGAATGAGGCATGAAACTGCATGGGCTAGAGATCTTGCCAATGCATTTTATTCCTATGCATAGGTATACATGAGGCTGGTTAGAAGCCTTTTCAAGATTGTTATCAGACCATTCTGCTATACTTCTTCCTGGATGAAAAGTGAGTAGTGGGTTAGGAAGAAAAGAGAGGTATGCACTTTTTCTACTGCTCTCTATCACCTTTCATCTCAGCTCCTAAAAAGTATCTTAAGTTATTTTTGATTAAATACAAAATCTTGAACCCATCTGCCCTCTAAGAACTGTCTTACCACCAGACTATGGAGTGAATTGAGTTGTGGCCTTTGTGTAGTTGATAACACACTGTATACACAGAAGTAATGTGGCAATGAACAAAGGAAAGAATAACTCAGAGGGCAGAATTCTGGCCCATTGTTCTCATGTAGTTGCAGACATCTCTTCACACTGTAATGACAAAGTAGGTTCTACTCTGCAACTCCATGTGTAGGCAACCGTTTGCAGGACTCTAGAGTCCACTCTATGGACTTTAAAGTGTTCTGGTCACTCAGTCTGTTTCTAATTTTTAACTTTTAGAAGACAAGTGTGGCCTAAAAATTAGGTTTTGCAATACTGCCTTTTAAAAGTGTTTTGATTTATCATTAAGTTCTCTGACCATCAGCACAAGCAAGGATAGCAGACTGGTTCTCATGTCTGCTGATGAGCTGTAACATGAACAAATATAGAAAGGCACACGGAAATGTTCTAAATGTATTATCATTTTTCTTTTCCCTACTTTGAGCAAACCACACAGGAACATATTCCTTTGATGTGAAGTATTTTGGTGTACTCATTTAACTGTCATCTGGTATAGTTTGTGAAAAGTGGCAGTGAAGGAAACTGGATCATACTAGCACCACATAGTTCTCTCTCCAGTTCCCTAGATTAGGCTCTAGTCTTTTAGACCATAAGTTCTTGAGCGGAAAGTATTTTCTTGCCACAAAGGCAACCTAGCAGAAAAACAAGTCACTGGAAAGACCTTTTAGTTCATCTGTTACTACCATTCTGCACTACAATGAAGCATTTAGGGTACAAAAAAAAAGCTTTAAATGGAAAAGACACTTTGATATATTTTTGAAGATTTAAAATGCTCACAATTGATCACTCTTTGTAAGACTGTTAAGTCTTTCAGAAATGTAAAGATATACTTTCAAAGCGTTTTCTGGGGCTTTGACTTTGATTCCATGGATTTAGTGACAAATGTGAGCAAAAGTCCATTTAAAGATGACCCCCTGAGTTCACTACAAAAAACCTAATGATGGTTTTCACACTGTTTCCAGACCATAGCATTCACACTTTTAAGGGATAGTGAATTCTGGCACTTGCTGTCAGTATTGTGATGTAGCAGCTGCTTTCTCTTGATGAGACTGAGAGTCATGAGAATTAAGACCTATTCTTAACTACTATTGCAGAGTAGCTCATTAAAAACAATGAATTGTTAATTCCTTGAATTTGGAATTGGGTCTTTACAAAAATTTACTTGTCTACTTTCAGTGTCACTGTGCTCCACAGTAAAATGAGAAAAGTGAGGGAGACCCTTACAAAACTCTTTGAGCCACAGTGTTCAAAAGTGCTACATATTTAATTGGTTTACCATGTCTATTAAAAAATAATAATATTCAATATTAGTACTTTTTCAGGTAGGAAGAAAAGGGGTGACCTTTCTTTGAAACCAGAAAATTATTTTAGGTCTATCATAAAACTATTTAGAAGGAAAATTGAAGGAAATTGAGAGTACTTCATACTTGAAGAATACTTCCCAATGTATTGCTAGATAGAGCTGCTGCAAATATTATCATAGAATCGTAGAATCATAGATTGGTTTGGGTTGGAAGGGACCTCAAAGATCATCTAGTTCCAACCCCCCTGCCATGGGCAGGGACAGCTTCCACTAGACCAGCTTACACAAGGCTCCATCCAACCTGGCCTTGAACACTGCCAGGGATTGAGCATCCACAACTTCCCTGGACAACCTGTTCTAGTGTCTCACCACCTTCATAGTGAAGAACTTCTTCCTAATTTCTAATCTAAATCCAGGTCAGCAGTAATCAAACTTCTTAAAATGATCATTTTTCATGCAGTTAATAGCATATTCCTTTACCATCTGAAGTGCTGGGGCCTGAGCTGTGGGCCCCAAGTTGGAGTTGACCTGTGGGTGAGTCACAACCTAACAGAATGTTTTGTTTTCCTTCTTGGTTTCATNTGTTTTCCTTCTTGGCTTCATATTCCAGAGGCAGAACCTGGCTCACCTGTGTCTCTGTGGCTCTGCCCACACCCAGGTGGTCATGGCTGGGGCAAGGTCAGGATTATATTAACGAGGAGCCGATTAATTGGAGGAGCTTCCTGTTGGGTGTGGCTTCTGTTGGGGCTGGTTGTATCTTGTTGAGCTCTCTCAGTGGTGTTTTTCCATGTGAAGAGCAAATGAGGGAGCCACCTCTGTCTGTTATGTCCAGCAGGCCATGCTAGTGCCACAGTGGGTAGCAGAGGAGCTGGGCCCACAGGAACCTATGGCAGGATTGTCTGAAAGAAGGCTTCCAAGGGAATGTTGCTGAGTTCAGCACTGGCTTGTGCAATCAGGCAACTGATGGCAGCATAAAATGATGATGGCTGAACCAGCACAACACCATCTGACTTTTAACTGCCAGAGGCAAAGTGATTTTACAGGCTAGGCCACTCATCACAGATTTGTTTGGAGGCCTATACTAGATCAGCCTTGTGCCGATCTAGCATCTTAAACAGGAGAGCCGTATAAGTCGAGATTCAGATAGACTTTCTAATGAAATATGTGTTCACAGAATTCACAGGGCCTCAATCACAGTCACAGCGGCTGAGACAATTCATATGCAAAGTATATCTATTTCATCATTATCTTTCTAGGAAACAATATGATAATGCTTCAAAATATGTTATACTGGAAAATTATATCTTTGAATGTTGTAAAGATTTTGGTGGCAGAAGAGAAAAATGTGAAAATTACACACACAAGATTAAAAACACTGGAAAAATACATGTATGAATTCTTGACTTGAGAAACAGGATAGAAACTGCAACCACAAAAATTGATATGACTAGAAATTGTGCTAGAATTGTAATGAATTGCTCGATATATTTTAAAATTAAATCAATCCAGAAGTTGTTTCATCATATATTTCATATATCAGTTTTAAATTGGGACATCCATTAACACATCTCAAAAGAATTTAACCATTTACTGTAGTATTATTTAATTGAAATGTTTCAAAAATTTACTTTCAGATATATTGTTAAAAGCAGGAGGTCTAAATTTAAGCTATTTATTTTTAGGTTTATTATTTACATTTAAAATGTAATTTTAAAAAGAATTTTATTTTGACAATGCATTTTTTTAAGTATTCAGGCTGCAATACTCCCTTCCATGCTCATAGGTGAAAGCATGGACACTTCAGGACACAGAGACTGAAGCTTCATTCTGGGACTTTGCTGCTTTAAGCCTTACACTTAAGTAGAACCAAACTGTTACTATCACCTACTCCTCCCTAATAAAAAAGCACACTCAATGGCTTTTGAATGCTTCAGAATGTTCAATATCAAGTAGATTACTGGAGTTAATAGATTTTTTCCCCTTGAGTTCACAGGAAAATCTGACTTTTTGTCTTTTCAGAGAACAAATAGATACACAGAAGATCTTTTGTATTTTTCAGAAGTTTTAGAGAAATAAAGTAATATTTCTAATTCTTCAAATTTCCACTCAAGCTACCACCAAAGTAAGTAATTAAATTCTGTAATCACTTAAATTTCTGCTGCAAGGAATATACCATTTTCAATTAGCCGGTAGATAATGAGTCCATGCAACTGTACTGGCACTGTTAAAGATTTTAAAAATTGCAAGATTGAAGGTAGATCTGGAAATAGAAATCAGTCTGATGAAATAATAAAGAGGAAATGTATTCTGAGGAAACAGCTTTAGCCAGCATCTCACCAACTATTCATGTTCCTGTAATATTATTCTGTCTTCTCTTCTGGTCTTTATGGGAAATCTGAGTGCCTAACTTGACATGTATAGCAGTAAGGAGTCTAAGAATTTTGTGCTCAATACAAAACTAAACTGTATTTGGATATATTGGAGATGATAAATCTGGAAGTGCTCTTCATGACCTAAACCAGCTGTGCAGCTCTGGCCTTGTCCTCATTCTGTATCAAGCAAAATCAAATGCCCCTCATGGTCTTTTTATCACTCTGCTCTCCTACCTCCTGTACACTGGGCACATGGACCAGAAATAACCGAGGATGTTCTTCCATGAGGTCCCCAATCCAGTTGTGATGTGAAGCCAACTTACTACTTAATGTAGACTGGATCCCTTCAAGCTTGATCCTCTACCCCTGCTGCCAGGAGATAAATTTAGTTGCTTTCATTAGTGCAGAATGAGAAACCCAGTGGGTACTATACAGTAGATACAGGTGTCTCCCTGTATCTGGAAATACTGTCAAATCTGGAAACACTGTCAAATCTGGAAATACTGTCAAACTGACTTTTAGTATTTCTCAGAATAAAAGTTGCGAGTGTTCCTTTGATAGGTATAGTTTTCTGCCTAGCAAGTAAATGCATGTTTTATTACACACTATGATACTCTGTAGCAGCACAAGCATGAAATCATTGTGTGCATAATGCACAAAATTCATCTAAAGATTTATCCATGACGAAGGTTAACAAATGAGGCTTTAATAAAGATTATGAAGTGCTTTCTGTGAAACAATTCACAGGCCATCATCTGCCAGATATTTTACCCCTGCTGTACTTTATTGCAAAGTCTGTGTGACAGAGGGAGTTAGAGAAACTTAACTTACAAAGCTGTATAATAACATGTGCTGCACTGTTTTAAACCCAGAGAAAGTAATGTTCATACTACTGCTAATCAAAACAAACTTGCTCCAATGCAATTATAACATCCTGACCTTTTAAAATTGCATATTAAGTGTTTGAAAGCATGTAGTGCTAATGAGTGTTATGGGGTTGCCATTAGCCTCATGCACTCACATGAATACAAATTGACTATCAGAAACAACTCTGGGAAAATCAATTTAATATTTCCCACTTAATCTTTTAGCAAACTAATGTTTTCCTTCATTAAACTTTTTGATCTAGTATTTAGAGATGTAAGTTTCTATTTAGAGTTCATATGTGTATGTACATACATACTTATGTACATGTATTTTCATACATCATAGAAGCATAGAATCATAGAATGGTTTGGGTTGGAAGGAAGCTTTAAAGGTCATCTAGTGCAACCTGCCTGCAGTGAGCATGGACATCTTCAACTAGGTCAGGTTGCTCAGAGTGCTCAGAGCCCCATGCGAACTGATCTGGAATGTTTCCAGGGATGGGACATCTACTACTTCTGTGGGCAATCTGTCCCAGTGTTTCAACACTCTCGTTGTAAAAAATATCTTCCTTATCTAGTCTGTCTATATCTAGTCTGAATCTACCTTCTTTTAGTTTAAAAGCATTACTCCTTGTCCTGTGACCACAGATCCTGCTAACAAGACTGTCCACATCTTTGTTTATACAAAATAAAGAAATGAAAACTGAGGAAAAAGTTGGTGAGTACCTCAGCCTCCTCCTCTTCTGCTCTTACCAGGAAGCCAGTCTTGCTCATCATGGGGGCTACACTGCCCCTGATCTTCCTTTTCTGGCTGACGTACCTGTAGAGTCTATCTATCTATAGATAAATGTAAAATATACCATAGTCACTGTTGAATATAGAAATACTCACATGCACATATGCACAGGCACACACAAACCCTTCATATGTTCAAAAAAGATATTTTTCTCACAAAAATCTTCATGTTATGTGTGAACTTCAGCAGGCTCAGCAAACACTCATTAACAGGACTGTGAGAGATGGCTGCTGTGTACCAGATACACTCACTCCTCACACAGAAAGGAAATCAGATAGAATTTTTAAAGATATATACCTTAAAGTAGTTCCAAGATTTACAGTTTGCTATGTTTGCTTGTAAGCAATAGCATTAGGATATTAGAGATGAAAGACTGTATTTTCCAATATATTTAGGCACATAAAGCTGAGAAGAGATGATGGAGGCTATATGCTTTTGTCAGTGCATTTCCCACTCTAGCATAATAGTCCACAGTTATCAGCAATTTAAAGGAATTTATTTACCTGCCAGACAGAACTCCTGCTCTATTTACTACTACCTACACCTGAGATGCACACTGGTTATTTGGATTGATGGTATCATCTCCACCCCAGCAGGACTAAAGATGCTACATTAGTCTCTCAAATTGAGTTTAGCTGAGATTCCTAAAATAGCCCAACACACCTTGAATGAATGCTTTGTCCTCTACCCTTTTCTTGGTGGCATTTACAAACGCACCTAAGATAGATAGCTCAAGGCAGTTTCAAAATAAATTAAAACTCCTAAGTCACCACTGCTGCTTTGAAAATTACTTTGGATAGCGCCTGATTTTCTTTTAGTGAATGATCCTTTTTTAAAATCTGACTTTGGGAGGCTTCTCAGGAACACTAAGGTGAGAAATCAGACTGGGACGCAGCAGTTCTTGTGTTTCAGTACTGTGCTTGTAATATTTGTATCCTTTCAATCTTGTATTTATATAAGATCAAGAGTCTTATGGTAGAATAAAATCATATAAATTCACATTAGTGCAGGGGTGGGCATAGAAAGGTGTCCTTAAATACATTTTCATGCTAAACTTTCAGCACAAATTTTTAAAAAATGCAGTGTTAAAAAAACACAAATATTCTAAGTTTAAATCATCCAGGCTTTACAGATTTCATTTTTTTAATGGATAAAATAAAGATTAAAAAAATTAAACTCATTGTCACAGCTGGGAAGTTTCCTGTGTTTGGCATAAGCTATGTAATACTTAAGTGAAAGTATAGATCTGTTCAATACATGAGCCAAATCAAATTTCTCCAATACTTTTTGACATTCTTATTCTGAGTCTTGCACTCCATAGTATGCTGATGAGAATTTTTGGCCAGTATCTCAAAATGTAATTTAAAAAGTATTTGTGCTTTTGAGCTAGTAAGTGACCAAAAAAATGACATTTAAGTAATATAAATTTATGATCTGAGAGAGATGCTGAAGAAATAAATATAATAGACATGAAAAAAATAACATTGTTTAAAAGTCTATAATATGGGATGCTAGGCTTTCACTAACATACTTTGTGACCTGGAATGGTTTTTTTTTCCTTGCCATGGGATTTCCCCCTCTAGTAAAGCAAACAAATATTAGCTAGGGCTGGTAGGTCTCCTACAAGGGACCGCTTCTCAAGATTCTCTATATTTTACCCTCTATGTATATTTGTTATGCTTTTAAGTCCTTTATGGTCTTTAGACTGTGTTTATAACACTGTGTCTTTCATTCTTTGGCTCATGTACTGTTTTTCTTTATGTCTGAGTAGGACGTTCTTCCCTGGAGCTGTAGCCCTGGGTTTAAAATTTGCACTTCAGCAAAGTGTAGTGAAAAAAACCATATTGACTTAGTCACAATTGTAAAAGCTAATCCTTTTCTAATTAAGGTAGTGACCACACCCACTTACCTCAAAAAACCCCCCAAACGGATCTAGACAAAAGAAAAAACAAAGTGTATGTTTCAGTGGACTGAAACTTATTAGCAGTTACACTACTTTACATGTGTTCCTGGAGTGCATCTTCCAGTTTAGTTTAATCAGAAAGAAATTGGTTTGCACTCTTATGAACCAAATTGTGGTACAAAGGGACAATTAGAAAGTTCACTTCAGAAGTGTGCACCTGATCCGAACATAATCACCAATACATATATAACAGTAGAGATAGCCATCGGATTGTGTTGATTTTCTGCTTCTCTCTTACACACCTTTTAAAGTTCATGTATGTCTTTTGTAGTTAACCTTACAGTTAAGGAATTTCAGGGAAATCAAGTCACTAGAAATCTCAAGATTTCCAAGGAGTTTTCTGCATAAATTTTGAAGGGCGGTGCTTATACTTTTTCTCAATGTTTCATTTTTTTTTCTTTTTTTTTTCCCCTGCTGTGCTCCATAAACATTGAGAAAGTTAGCTTTACCTTGTCATCTCATTCCTTTTGTTAAAATGGTAGTCACCCAAGCCAAAAAGTTCTCTGCTTGTCCCTCATATGGAGCACACCAGGCACAGATTTTACAACATACAGTTGAATCTGTGTACCTGTCAGTTTACAGAAGAGAAAAATTTAGCAGATTTAGAGAAAATTCATTGTCTATTGAAACATAGATTTCCCCAACTGTTCTACCTAAAAGAGCAGTGGCTTCTCTTTTACTTCAAAACCAGCTGAATTCTGCTGCTGTAACAAGCATATGTTAATCGCTTGATAAATCATAGAATCATAGAATCATTTAGGTTGGAAAAGACCTCTAGGATCATCTAGTCCAGCCTTTGTCCAAGATCTCCATAACCCCTACACCATGTCTTGAAGCACCACATCTACCCGTTTTTTGAACACCTCCAGGGATGGTGACTCCACCACTTCCCTGGGCAGCCTCTTCCAATGCCTAAGCACTCTTTCAGCAAAGAACTTCTTCCTTATATCCAATCTAAACCTCCCTTGGTGCAACTTGAGGCCATTACCTCTTGTCTTATTGCTAGTTATCTGGGAGAAGAGACCAGCACCAGTCTCACTACAGCCTACTTTTAGGTAGTTTTAGAGAGCAATGAGGTCTCCTCTAAGCCTCCTCCAAATTAAACAATCTCAGTTCCCTCAGGAATTCCTCATATGACATATTCTCCAGACCCCTCACCAGCTTTGTTGCCCTTCTCTGCACCCGCTCCAACACCTCAATGTTCCTCTTATACTGTGGCGCCCAAAACTGGACATAGCACTCAAGGTGCGGTCTCACGAGTGCCAAGTACAGGGGCACAATCACCTCCTTACTCCTGCTGGTCACACCATTTCTGATACAGGCCAGGATGATGTTGGCATTCTTGGCCACCTGGGTACACTGTTGGCTCATGTTCAGCTGGCTGTCCACCAGAACCCCCAGGTCCTTTTCCGCCAGGCAGCTTTCCAGCCACACTCCCCCAAGCCCATAGCGTTGCTGGGAGTTATTGTAACCAAAATGCAGGACCCGGCACTTGGCTTTGTTAAACCTCATACAACTGGCCTCAGCCCATCAATCCAGCCTGTCCAGATCCCTTTGCAGAGCCTTCCCACGGTTGAGCAGATCCACACTCCTTCTTAATTTTGTGTCATCTGTAAATTTATTGAGGGAGCACTCAATCCCCTCATCCAGGTCATCAATAAAGATATTAAACAAGACCAGCCCCAGAACTGAGCCCTGGGGGACCCTGCTTGTGAGTGGCCTCCAACTGGATTTGACTCAGTTCGCTGCAACCCTCCAGGCTCGGCCACCCAGACAGTTTTTAACCCAGCGAAGAGTATATCTGTCTATGCCATGAGCTCCCAGCTTATTCAACAGGATGCTATGGGAGATGGTGTCAAATGCCTTACTGAAGTCCAGGTAGACAACTTCAGCTGCCTTGCCCTCATCCACTAGGCAGGTCACCTGGTTATAGGAGATCAGGTTGGTCATAGAGGATCTGCTCTTTGTGAGCCCATGCTGGCTTGGCCTGATGCCCCGATTGTCCCGCACTTGCCACGTGAACACATACAAGATTAACCTCTCTTTAATCTTCCCCAGTACCAAGGTCAGGCTGACAGGCCTGCAGTTCCCTGGATCCTCCTTCCTGACCTTTTTGTAGATGGGCGGCACATTGGCAAGTTTCCAGTCATCCGAGACCTCCCCCGTTGACCAGGGTCACTGATAAATGATGGAGAGTGGGTTGGCATGTTCCTCTGTCAGCTCCCCCAGCACTCTCCAGTGGATCTCATTCAGCCCCATAGATTCATGCGTGTCAGTATAAAGTGTATGAACAGAAGAAAGCAAGACACAGTGAAAGGAATTAGTAGATAAAAATCAAGGTATGTGTGTCCTCAGTCAGACACTTGGCCATATAGTGATATGTGGGTAGGGTGGGAGTCAGAAAGTGTCAGGAAATATGTTTTTAGTATGAAGGAAGAGTTGGAGAATAAAAAGATTAAGACAGACACCTAGAGATGTTGCTAAGTTAATAGCAGTAAGTTGGTATTTGACACTAAGACAGAAAGGACTAAGTAGCAAGAGAAGCAATGGTTGGCAGGTAACAATCTCAGGAATTGCCTAAGAATAAGACACCACCAAATTATTTTACACAAAGCTAGGAAATAAGTGTAACATGACTAACAGTATTCAGTCATTACAGCTAAAAGCAAGTTTCTTTATACAAATAATCTGCATGTTTATACTTTTATGAGTATGGGACTCTGAGTGTGATGTGTTATGATATGCCTATGCATTACTGGACATGATATCATTACCAGTTTAATGGATTTATTGGATTATCCCCTACATGGCTTTATATGTTCAATTTGTGTATTTTCTTTTACTTCCAAAGAAATTAAATATCCTCATAGGCAATACAGATAATTGAATTTCCATTCTGGAATCAATATAAGGTTTAAATGTTCAAGCATAATTCCCCAAATAGCATAGTTTGTTTAGCTCTTTCTTGAATCAGGCGGCTTGGTAGAATAGCTCCTCTGATTCCAGTGGGCTAATCATATAAACAATTATAAATATCTAGTGCTGTTCCAAGAACACGGAAGAAAACTAAATTGTATAAATCCCTCTTAAAACAGTAGCAAAATTTCTTTTCACTTCACCATAGTCTGTTGTACTCTCTACTACTAATATTCACCCACAAAAAGGTTCAGTGAATTTAATTAGGGATCCTAGCTTTACTTAAAGAGAATGCCAAGTGTTGCCTAGTCAGCTAATTATTTAACAGTAGAGAATTTGGAATGTCATGGGAGAGTTGTATTTTATGTAATTCACAATTTATTTAGTTGGCCCTGCATAAAGCTTTTCCCACAGAACAGGTGAAAGAAATAAACTTCATTGTCATGGATCAGGCCAACTGCATCCTAGACAGTTAACTGTTGATCTAATTGAATGTGGAAGTTAACAAGAAGATGGCAGTGGCAAATACCAGAGTGATTAACAACCCTGAATGGATGACACTTAAAATGAGTAAATCTAAGAACCTTGCAGAGAAAGAAAGCACAAAAATAGATCAAAGTCATAGATCAAATAAGAGCACTTCTTACACTTTCTACACATAAAGCTGGCGTGTCTTAGGCATAACCTTACTGCTAATGTATACAACTATGTTTCTTCAGCTGCTGTATATAGATGGCTAAGGGTAAATCATAGACTTCAGTAGGTTTTATATTTTCATATATGTTTCTTGCTATCTACATTACACTCTTCTTTTTTTTAGTTAAATGTTAAAACTCCATTCCATTCAAAAATTTCTTTAAAATGTATGAATTTTTCAATGAAACTCTCAATTTTTGTATACTATGGTATGTGGTAAGCATTCTAGGCTTGACAACATTTGAGAAAGGATTTTCCAGTACACTATGTTCTGCAACAAAATGCAAGCAACAACTAAAATCCCCACCAAAACCCACTAAACACTGCAAAGATGTTGTATCTCAGGTTACCATATCGTTTTCATATTTCAGCATATATCCAGGGTTCAAAATACATCCAGCCATGCCTCAAGCCATCTAGACTTGTTTGACTTTTTTTTCAACTAATGAAAGGCACATAATAACACAAAATCAGACTCCTGAAGGAGCTTGCATCTCAATAAATGGCCGTAGAAGAGTGGAAAAAAGAAGTTTTAGCAGATATACAAAGTCTGTTTTCTAGCAGATAAAAGTTAGTAGTTCTCTTCATTTTCAGAAGTAACTAAAAATATTTTCCTGTTTAGAATTCCTACAGTTTTCACTTCTGAAATATTACATTAAACCATACATGATAGCCAAAATAAAATTCTTTCTAAACAGAGAGGTGTGATGAAAAAATATATGGCGGTAGATACTAAAATAACTGGCAAGGCATTAGAGAAAGCAGTTTTCAAATAAATTTTGGAGATATATGAAAAATCAAACCCCAATCAAATAAAACACACACTCAGAATTTTGAAAAGGCGAGAAGGATCCTTACCAGCTTTAGAAGAGATGACATGTAAAGGCTTGCCTGAATCCTTTTCAGACATACTGAAAAACAGTTCCTCTTATTTCTGAAGATTATAAATGAGAAGAAAATGGTAATAAATAAGCCTTTTTTACAAAGGTTTCCAAAAATTAGGAAAATATTTAACACCTCATTAATACTTGTTATTCACACTCATTTTACCATACATAGCACACAGTACTGTATTTTTAATACAGGATCCCAGTAAAATTTTTCTTTCCTTCTCACCTACTCTCTTTTCTATAAAAGTTAATATTATTTTTAATTTTCACAAGCTAAGAAGAATTCTTCAAAGACAGGCACTAAAGTGATGAAAATTTAGGTGCATATAAATATGGCATGCACACTTAGTAATTGTATTTAGTTCTATTTTTGCTCCCCTCTCTCAAATCTTGATATCTCTTATTTTTTCTTTTCTTCTAAGTTATTCAAGAAGTTAATATAATAAATAACCTTAACTTTGTCATGTAGTGTTCTAGCTGTAACTTATGATAGCCCCTAAGTTAAAGGGTTAGCAAGTACTAATTTTAGTAACACTTTAAACTGCTTTCCTCTTTTAAAACATTGGCTTTCATTTGAGAATCATAGATCTGTAAAAAAAATGTATATAATAATCAGCAGTGAGCTAATGAGTACCCATGACAGGTTCCTATCCTCCTTTGAACCTTTATTAAGAATACCATATATTAACGAGCAAAAAACTGGGAAGACAATTTCTGCCTGTGGCTTGTAGTCCCCTAGGATGGATTTCATCTTACAAAATGACAATGCCTACAACACAGGGCTAGTCACTCTTAAAGACCTCTTTGAGTGAAAGTAAGGAACATTTCTAGGTTGCAGGTCTTCTCATCCTAAAGCAGACATCTGAAATGGAGTAGCTCTCTTTTCAATGAGCCTATTCTTCTCCATTACTTCTAAAGAAAGCTTTAGTGGGATCCCACTCTTGAATCCTCAAAAATCATATGACAATTATGATCCTTTTCACTGAAGAATCCGTTCATACTAATATAGAATCAGTGTGTTAATTTTGTTCTCGCCTTACAGAAAACTATGTTTCTGGAAACAATAGAATTAAAATGAAGTAATTAAAATGCAAAGAAAGATGCCACTTTTTCAGTTTCTTTTTTATGAATTGTAGTATTAATCTACTCAATAGACAAAATGCAAGAATCATCATTTGGATTCTGAGCTGCTGCTAATGCTAACAGAACTTCTTTATAGTCCAAACTTTTCCTGCTTTGGGTGTCACAATATAAACCATCTGGTATGCCAGCTGCCTGTGTTTCTTTTTACATATACAGTAAGAGTGGGTGGAAAGCCACCAAAATTGCAGACATTATCATTTTACTGCTTATCATCATCATTATAATCCTCTTAGCATTTTAGTATGTGACTTTCCTTCTTTGTGGCCATTGAGATCTGTCAATATGCTGCAGAATGGAGCTTTGTTTTGCTTCCAGTGAGTACTCTGTGTGATTTAAGGGGGCAGAATTCTCAATATAACTTACTATTGCTTTGCTCTTGATCATTTGCAATAATTTTATTCCACATGTTAACATAAATTTGATTATTTATCCACTTGTATTTTTTTAGAGCAGTTGACTTTCTCAGTACAAAATTATTTTAAATAGAGTTGAAGAGTGTATTAAATTTAACCCAAGGTCATGTTTCGTTCTCTGCATTTCATTTCACTTCCAGAGTTTTGCCACTAGTGCTCAAAGTTTTGTCTTCTGCTGAAGTTCTAACAGAGTCATTATTTAATTATACCTTAGCTACAGTTTATCATCCTTCTGTCTGAGAAAAGCAAAAAATGTAAGTAGGAGTCAGAGAAGCAAACTGTTCCATGAAGTTTCCCTCAGTTTAAAGGGAAACCTAGGACCACTATTCTTAATAATTGCCTGAACTGGTTTTCAAAGCTTTTTCCAGGCAATTCTTGAGAAGCCAACTTTTCCCTATATAGCATAAAGCTATTGTATTCAGCAAAACTTCTCATGTACATGTCAGGGGAAAAAAAAAAAACAAAACAGATGGAGACTTATTTTTCTGTTATGGGTAGATAAAGCCCTTGTTTAAATGAGGTCTGTCAATTTGGAGGGGAATCAGGGACTAAAACTTTGAAGACTGATTTAACGCTCCATAACTGGGAGAGTAATGTGGAAAGAACTAAATGAGCACCACACTAGTCCTTTCCTTCAGAAAATCTACCCTACCTGTGAGGTCATCAAGGGAACATTAAATGTCTGAACGTTAAAATCAAAATATGAGTTTATCAGCCTCGTTACTGAGAATCAGAGTAATTGTACTGATAAAGCAAAAGCTTCTAGGATTTTGTTCTGTGCTTGCACACTCACAATCTTGTTAACCTTCTCTACTTGGCAGAACAAGATAATTCAATTCTGAAGATAGCATCTTGGAGAAAAGTTGATCGAAAACAGTAATCTTTGGCATGGCTCATTGTAGAGGTTATCAAGCTGTAGAACAATCTTTCTATATTAATGGTAGGAAAAGCTCTATAAAGGCAGAAATATACAATGAAAAAAATGATGTACGTAGTGTAACGGTCTTGTTTTGTGAACAGCTGATAGACAAGTATGGTCCTGCTCTGAGAAGGCTGCATAGAGTGCATGAGATCAATGTCTTAGTTTAGAGAAGAGGAGCAGGATTTTGAGGGAGGTAAAGAAATAAATTCGTGACCTTGAGCCTTCCTGTGAGAGTGCAGATATATACAAATGTTATTACTTTTTGTCTTCAGTTACATAGGAACATTATTGTGCTACAGCATATATGTAATCTCAGCCTAGGCAGAATTTTTTTAATGATCTAAGAAAAACAATTTGTGAAAAAGTATGTGGCTTTCTGTATGATGTCTACGAAAGAAAACATTAAATTTCAGAACACAAGGCATAGTTCACTCGCCTACCTGTTAATGGTTAAAAAAAAGTAGTATTCAATTCCTTTCCCACAGTACAATTAGGTGGTCAATCTCTATTGGTTATCTGCTTTAATTTACATCATCATTATGTCTGTGGCTGTATTACTACCATGAATTAACACTGCAAGTCTCTTATCAAAATATCTAGTATCAAAACTCTCCTGTTATAGCTCTTCACTAACTGTTTTATCCCCTTAATCTTTTTAATCTACTTCTGAATAAACAAGAGGACAAAATATCCTCTTCTGGGACAGAAGCAAGATAATGTAAGTATTATCTACCCATAACCAAGTCCCTTATGCCAAATATACTAGGCAGCAAAGCTTTTAATCAATACGATATCCAATGGCATGACTTTATTTTGTTTTTCTTTCTGAATTAATGTTTAATATATTTAAAACTCAGGAAGGTACTAAGCTCACTGAAGTGTAAAGACTAGAAACTTTCCAGTCACAATAACATAATAGTGACTCTATGCTTTGGAATGTCATTACACATTGTACTTTTAACCAAATGGATTTATTTTGTACATTATTTGTACATATATGCATATATATGTTACAGCCCTATCATTTCAGTGAAAAACTAGAGGCAGAGAAAATATGCTTTAAGGCAGTGTAATTCTTCACACATACAGGAAAATTTGTGGCAAACAAATAATGAGCACAATTAAAAGATAGTAAGAATAGGTCAGGAGAAGGAGCTAAAGACTAAGGGATATTTTTAGATAAATACAGAATTAAAGGCTCCTAAGAGTAAGTAAGAAAGGAATCTCTGAATGTTACATATGCACTTTAAAAATCATAGTCATGTTTTAGAAAATTAGAAGAGGGCAACAATCATTTTTTTACTTGAAAAGTGCAAAGATAATGATCAAACAGTCTAATTTTATAACTGGAAAGCTGTAACAAATTATTAAATAACCCATTTGCTAGGACCTAAGTATAATAACGTGTCAAGAAACAGAAGACATGAATTTGTCAAGAAAAAATCATATCATACCAATACAATTTATATCACTGACAGAGTAATTGGCCCAGTGGGTGTGATATACCTAGATTGCAGTAAAGCTTTTGACACTGTCATAAATATTATCTCATAAAGTATGAAAATACTGCCCAGATGAAATGACTATACAGCAAATACATAGCCTGTTGCAAAAGCTCACTCAGAAAGGAGTTTAAAAACTTCAGTGCCAAAATGGTAAAACTGATAAAATTAATTGCCCCAAGCTTGGTACTATTCAATATTGTAATTAACTGAGTAATGGAAGATAGTATGCTTCTTACACCGATATGGGAGAGGCTACATGACCAGACCTATCATTCAAAATTATTTTCATGCATTGGAGCAATAGTGCAAAGTAAATTTGTTAACTTCTCGTACAGACACTCTAAACAAAAAATACTGAAATATGGAACCAGATGTGAGGCAGTAGCAGAGTAGGGAAAGTTGGGAGCATTATAGCGAATCATAGACAAAGAATAGACAAAGATAGAACATCAGTAACTGCCTTTTTAAAATGAAAATACAAAAAATGGAGAAGGTCCAGTATAGAGTGACAAATATAAAAGAGGGAAAATGGAATTTAACATGCAACACTGAAAACACTGGATTTATCTAATACAGGAAATAAAGAAGTAAAAGAGAGATAGAGGAACCTAAGGTTGCTTTATTGGTCTTTGTGTAATTGTTAAATTTGCATAAAGTTTGCCATAGGTTTAGCAAAATGCTATAATACACTATTACTTCTATTTCTTCTTCATGATGCCTAGAAGCCGAGGTCATAAGAAAGGCATCCTTTGAGCTTCTCTTTGTGAAGCACAGAACACAATGGTATTCAATGGCCCAACCATTTAATTTGTTACTTTCATGGTGCAGCTGTAATTCATTGTTGTTTAGGACACAGAAATGGACACAGACACTATATATAATAAATAATATGTTGAAGCAATTCTGTTAGTGAATCTGAGCTTCCTCTTCTAAGTAAGGTGCCAGCAAAATGAGTGTAGTATCATAGAATCATAGAATGTTTTGGGTTGGAAGGGACCTTTAAAGGTCATCTAGTCCAACCCCTCTGCAATAAGCAGGGATGTCTTTAACTAGATCAGGTTGCTCAGAGCCCTGTCCGACCTGACCTGGAATGTTTCCAGAGATGAGGTATCTACCACCTTGCTGGGCAACCTGTCCCAGTGCTTAATCACCTACACTGTAAAAAAATTTTTATTACATCTAGTCTGAATCTACCCTCTTTTAGTTTAAAACCATTACTTTTTGTCCTGTTGCTACAGGCCTTACTAAAAAGTAGGGTTGATCTCAGCATGGGCTAGTGAAAAGCTCTTTTTTGAGCATCTGTGTAGTATCTTGTCTTGATGCAGATGTTGGATCTCACTGATGGCTTTCTAGCCAGAATTTGCACAGAACAATTCATCAAAAATCAAGATTAAAACCACTGCTTCCAAGGAAGGAAACATGATTTACTATTTGGTTCAGCAAGAGAACTACCTCTGGTTCCTTTTGGAAGCTGAATAGTGATAACTTGCCCAATTAGGCATCCATGCCTATCAGTTCATGGGAGTCAGGGCCACCGCTGCCACAGGGGCAGTCAAATAGTAACTTGTCCTTGTACAAGCCAGTGACTCTGGTAGTCACAGAAACTCATGATGTTTCTGTGCATTTTAAAGATGCAAAATGTAACTGAAGCCAATAATTTATGTTCTGCAGATTCTCTTTAAGAGAGGAGGTTTTTATGTTTTACCTATGGTGCAGGATAAGAGAACAGGTATTTGGTAAAAAAACCCTACATCTTTATTTTGCTTCCCCATAATTGCTCTTTAATTCTTCTAGCAGTATATTAACACCAACCCTGAACATTTATTGTAGCCTTTCTTAAGGAACAGCAATATTAGAGAGGTGTGGGAACTTGTGAAAGGGCTAATTGACTGATGAGACTTAGGCAGAGTTACATGTAAAACAGTCTGAAATATTAATATTAAGAATTCCATGTTATGCAAATGAAGAAAAAGAAAAAAGTGTCATTTGTAACATGCAATGCATAAAACTTTATAGAGGTGATGACACAGCATTTTGCAGTGACCAGCTGTGATCTTTCAATTTAATTGTGCATTAAATATGAAGCAATGTGAGCTTGTTATATTTACCTGCACAAAATGTAAGTAACCCTGTTGGTAATGGAGTGAAAATGGTTGGAACCCTGCAAGAAAATAATTGTTTAATAAGTGTTGTATGTTTTTGCATAAACACCACCATAAAACTATGTACCTTTCATGACAACAACTAGAGCTTACCTTTTGGAAGTTAAACACATGATGCTGTTTTTCCCCTTCAGTGAGCAAAATAGCACTCGCAAGAGCCTAGTTAGATAAAATAGACTCGTGCAAATGAGAGGTGAAAGGGATGGATGCAGATGATGACAACATTTGTACACTTCTAGCTTTCTGTATGACTCAGTACTGAATATTGCTCACATGCTGTTATTAATGTAGACATCTGAGATGTAGATTATGAAGATGATAGCTTGTTATACCAAGAAGTGTTCTGAGGAGATAATTAGTACTGATGAAATGCTAGCACTTCTGGGTAGAGGAGAAAAAGTTTGTAGCCAGCTCATGAATCATGAACCCTAAGAGGTTTGAGGTTTTCTTACAAGAGTGGGTGTCGTGGTTCGGCCAGGTTTAATTCGGTCAGCAGGAGCCGCGGACGGGCTATTCTATACCATGCTGATGTCATGCCCCAGCACGGGCTCTGGGCCGGTTCTGGGGGGCGCCACACGGTGGGAAGGGTGTGCTCAGGGGTCAGGACCACGCTGCCTTGTCTGCGTGCTCAGTACCATTTGGTTTGTACCTTGTTTCTCTTGCTGTTGCTACTGCTGTTGTTGTCCTGATTGCTTCTCGCGTGTTACTGTATTAAACTCTCCTTATCTCAACTCGCAAAGGCACTTCTGAGCCCCCCTGCTGTTTCTTCCCATCTGAGGGGCAGTTTTTGGGGTGGCAGTGGCAGCAGCCACGGTGGCTTGGCTTTGGACAGGGACTGAACCCCCACAGCTTCACTGAACCACCACAGTGGGTTTGTTTAAAAATTAACGACAGCAATTTTCACAATGGCTGCAGAACCCTTGAAGATAACAGCTAAAAATGCAGCAATGAAGGGGAAAAAATTGGGAAAGGTTTGCTAAAATAAGAACTTTCTCATCATTTATACTGACATAAATTTCTAGAATTTGGTTTTAAGCACTTTTCCTCTGTCATGTTAATATAAAGTTATTTTTAACGAAAGACCATGGCTATGACATAATAGATTTCTATTTTCTTTAGATGTATGCCCAAAAGCTTTTAGATTCTCAAATCAATTTATTACTGGAACAGGAAGATGCTCCACATCACCTGTACCCAAGAAAAAGAAGTAGAATTTTTGTTCTAAGTCTGATAAAAAATCAGCTTTAAAAAACAGCACAGGATAGCTTGATGGAAAACTTGATAAAAATAGCAACTTTACAAATACAACAGTCACCCTTGTGTTGAAATTTTGTTTCCTGTAGTAATTTACCATAGACAGAGCTGAGAGTGGCATATATTCATCTTGTGCGGTGCTTGAGGATATGATGTAGTGATTAGAGAGATGCTAGGACAAAGGCTGAACTTGATGACCCTGGCGGTCCTTTCCAACCATAATGATTCTGTGATTGTTAACACCTGAACTTCCTAATGTAAAACACTTCTTCCCATCGCTTATGGTTTTAACAAAGATTTCAGTGATTTCCGTTATGAAGTTGGACAAAAATATTTAACTATCCTAGTGGTTCTGAGATCATACCTGCTTCTCAGTATCAGTAGAAATACCTTATTTTAGTTTCTTTCAACACTGATCTGTATTTGTAAAATAAAGAGAATACTGCCTCCATGCCACAGAAAGGAATTGTAAAAAGAAAATCATCAGCAATTCTTAACTGCTAAGGTGCTTCAGTTGTGTTTTCCACAGAAAATGATGTGAGGATACATTTGCTCTGTGCAAAAGATTTTTTTTAATATTTCATTTTCTCCATGTCAGTAGCTGGTTGAAAACAAGGTTTTCAAGATCTTGGACTTGTAATCTCAAAAATACTATATTTATTACTTAGTATATTTTTAATTTCTATATATTTTATGTTCTTATAGTCATTTTAAATACTTTGTTTTCTGAAACTAATTAAAGTTTTCTTAGTATTCTTCACATTTGTTTCTTCTTCCTGCAAATTTAAATTGATTCCTTCTTAAATGTTTGTCATCTAAACCTTTACATATCCTGATTTAATTGATAAATGGTTGTTTCTGTAGCTAAAAGATGAAAAGATTATACTATAGATAATATTCCAAGTTATTATCTTCTCATTTCAGCTGTGCTGCAGATTGGTTCTTGTGCAAGGAAGCACTTAGTTATTTCAATATTATTCCATTGACAAGCATTGCTTTACCAAAGATTTAAATTTCGAAGCACTTGGCAACTCTTCAAGTTGATACTTTTTTTTGCCATGGTTATATTAATGCCTCATCTTCCTTTACAGAAAATACAGTATACTCAACAACACAACATTGAAAAAAAATATTGAAGAAAGGAAAGACTGGCATTTGATGGCCTTTTTGATGGGTAAATATAACACAACTGGGGCCTGTCTTCAGTAGAGAAATACCAGTTTAAAAACTTGTAAACTTGCATAGTATATATTATCACAATGGGGAAAATCAAGGCTTTTTTTCTCTATACTTTCCGTCTTTGGATCTTCATGGTCAGAAATTGAAAATGGAGTCACTGAAACATAATGCAGAAAACTGTATCTGTTTAACAAAAAGAAAAGGAGTAACTACAATGAAATAAAAGCCAGACTCTTCTTTTCTTCCTATATAGACCATGATAATAACCTTTTCTCACAGTTTAATTTTAGGCCTTGTGTTGGTATGTTGTTCCTAAGTTGTGAGGTACTAAGGAAAGAAATAGAGTTCATAGCTAAAAAGAAGGGAGGAAAACCTTTTTGTTCGTTGACAGATTCCATATTAACTGCAGAAATACTCATTATGGTAGAGGAAGTCTCCCAGGTAGGAAGTAAAGTATTTATCACTGGTATCCTCACTACCTGTTACCTAACAGAATTTTCTTCCTGGAATAGAGAATCATAGAATGATTTGGGTTGGAAGAGACCTTAAAAATCATTTTGTTCCAAACTCCTCCTGCCGCAGGCTAAGTATTATTAGCATTGTTAGTACCTGAATTCTAATTATTCTCAGAAATCAGGGGGATAGAGGGAAAAGCCATTAAATAAAAAAGCAAGAACTTAAGCCATGCCTTAAATGAAAGTAGCAAATGACCCTGAGACAAAAATCATTCGGGAAAAAAAAAATTCATTTGGTAGTAATTCGGTCCCTTGAATGAAATCACCAATGAAAGAAAAAAAATGTTGGGTTTTTTTCTCATATGACTTCATGCTTGTTAAGAGCTTTTTGCTCTCATTCCTATTACTCATGTGTCCTGGGTTTGGCTAGGATAGCGTTCACAATCAGCTGGGGGAGGCTGCAGCTAGGAGATGCCACAGCCAGTATAAAGAACCAAATCAGCCAATAGGATATTCAGTACTGTACTGTCATCATGCCTGCTATGTAAGGGGAGGGCTGGCTCAGGAAAAAGGTGCCTGTTTTCAGCATGTGTCTTCAGCATGTGCCCAGAGCAGGGACAGGGTGTCTCAGGTAGAGCCTTGCTGTTCATATTGCTCGCTTTACGTATTATTTTATTAGTATTATCATTACTACTGTTGTTTCTTTAAGTTGTTCTGTTAAACTGTCCTTATCTCAACCTACAGGGCTTTCACCTTTTTTCCTCCTGATTCTCCTCCCACAACACAGGAGAGAGGGAGAACCAGTGGGTGAGCAGCTGTGTGGTGTTTAGTTGCTAACTGAGGTTAAACCACAACATCATGTCAGTTAAGTACTAAGGAATAAGAACCAATAAAAACATATTTGTAAAATAAGCAAAGAGGTATGAGGAGGTAAAAATCTACCCCAAAATTATCTGGACATATAACTAAGGTAAACATTTTCATTTCTTTCATATCATATTTGTGAAAGCTAGGGTCACAACTTAAAGGTGTTCTAGGAAGGATGTTAGAGACTTAGGGAGAAAACAGGATGTTAATGGGATATGAAAATCAAAAAGCCATGAGAAACAAGGCCAGCAATAGAAGGTGAAGCAACGTGGACTATGTCTTTGTGTAGCTGTCTAAATCTGGCATAGCAGAGAGGCGAGTGCTCAGCTTTGAATGATTAAGTTTTGGATCTGGTCTTCATATTACAGTGCGAATGAGAAACTCTTATGATCTCCACTGGAAGAGCATGGTTTCGCATACCAGTGTACTGATCTAGCATCTAGCAGCTTTGTTTCACTAACCTGCTCTCCCAGCTTCCTTCGCGTTGGTGCTGACATTTGTCTGGTGCTCAGTGAGCTGGGTCAGAGCAGAGTACTCATTCAACAAGCAAATAAGTAGTTTTACACTGGTTTAGCTCCTGAACAAGAGTACTGATGAGAGCCAGACAAATGTCAGTACTGACACAGGGAAGAGAGCAAAACCTCTCGTTTTGGCAGATTTGATGAGGTTAGCTGTATTCTCAAGTTTCTTTGATAAATTCTGGCTCCACATCAACCTTTACTGGAGTTTTTTGCTCTCTTTTCCTCTGTCTTACTTCTTGTTAAACCCATAAAGACACCATGAAAATGATCATCCTATTTTAAGTATATAATTTTAGCCTAAAATTAGACAATGCAAACATATACACATATAAGGCCACAAAGTAGATGTGGTTTTAGGTTTAGTATTTAAGACACAGCTTGTGCAGCAAAGAATTTACCCTCTTGTACTTAGCTGCAATTGTACTATGTCACCCTGTTTCAATTCACCTGCTAAGTTCAATCAGTCATTAAGCAATAAATCTTTAAAGCTATGTAAGGGACATGTGTGCACAAATCAAATTATTTATTAACAATATACCTCAGCAAAATGTCTGTGTGGACTGAAGACCTCCTGGACCAGTTTAAAAATAATCTCCCTGGAGCCCAACCCAAAGAGATTGATTGAGTGACTAATGTATTCTCATGTGTTCCTCTTGATGCTGAATTTACCTCATGCTTGAAAGACTTTGCAGGGCATTACACAAGTTCTTTATTCCTTGCTCTTAAAGGTGTTAAGCTAAGAGTTTCCAAGTATGCCTAAGCATGTGCAAAAAGCAACTCTGCAAATATTTCTGAAAAAAACCCCAAACTTTTGTTGTTGTTCCATATTTCCCTGAATAAGTCAGAACTATTG
Source organism: Eurystomus gularis (assembly GCA_013400335.1). Classification (NCBI taxonomy): domain Eukaryota; kingdom Metazoa; phylum Chordata; class Aves; order Coraciiformes; family Coraciidae; genus Eurystomus; species Eurystomus gularis. The sequence continues at coordinate 13,488 of VZZY01011833.1, read as the reverse complement.
GGTTTATTTGCCAAAGAACTTATCACACCGTGACACACAATACCCCAGGTGAAGACAAAAGTGAAGACTGTACACAGCTACCAAAAAGATGTTTTTATCTCACTCCACGTTAACACACCTCCCAGTCTAGTTTGCTGTTTTGATCTCATTTCTATTCGAAGTTATCTCCCTGGATTTTCTCAATTTATTCCGGGATCTTGTTCTTTTCTCCTTTTTAACCATTTCTCTTCTCTCCAGTCTCTCATCTGCCATAGTATCTTCCTCTTTGTGTCTTTTGTGACAAGGCAATGACAGATGTGTAGTCTGGTTTCAAGTTAAGAAAAAATATTCTGAATTAAACTTTAATAAACACTCAGTAACTGGATAGTTTCATTTAGCCAAATAATAGGCTTTTAAGAGTGATGTGTATTTATGGTTTATGTTTCTATAATGTATGCTTGCACAACCATTAATATAGCTTGGTATCATGTTACAGGAATGAATAGGTATAGATAATGTGTGTCAACATTTCCCTAAACAATGCCTCCAATCAAGCACTGGGGCAAAAAATAATCAGGCAGCTTCTGAACTGTTCAGCTTTGCCAAATACTTTGACTGAATTTCACAAGGCAAGACATATGGTAAATGACATTGTGTCTCTCCTAATATAACAACTGTGATTCAATTTTCATATAAACCTATTCTGACAATTTCCTGATGTGATTTACATATGAATTTCGTATTAAACTAGTTACCCTGAAGCATATGTTGTGGATTGTACACTGTAATTCTATTAGCAAGGGGAACACAAAGATCATAAAACTTACCACTTTCATGCCTCTATTATAATACCCCTGTAAGCATAACTTTTAGAGACAAGTTAATATTTTGTTTACGCTATAAACTTTGATGATGGATTTTTTTTTACTTTGCTACAATGTAATTAAAGCATAGTTAAGAAAATTAATGCCATCTTCTAGTTAAACATTCTTCCATTTTAGTCTACAAATAACTTTAAGGACACTTGCTTGCTCCTGTATGGTGAATTTTTGTAATGTATTTGCTTCCACACTAAAAATATCAATACTGATAAGATAGCAAAATGAAACTATAATGGATATGAGGTATGTACAGGACATAATATAACTTCTATAGCATAAATGTTAGATCTCTGTAATTGCTCATCTACAACCTGAGAAGGCTGGTGGTTCACAGGAGAAATTGTGAAGTTGATTAAAATCACCATTGCTTGGTAAGCTAACAAGTTTTATATTAAATACATTTTTCAAAATGAAACTACTGTTTCTGTCAAATTTAGTTCAAGCAAATGTAGTACAAAGCTTTTACCCTTTTTTGCCATTGTGAAACTGCAATAAGAAAATAAAGCTATGCATTTTTTTCATAAGAAGTAACATATTTGACAGTAACAGAGTTCCCAGTATAATTCAGTTTCCCACCCTCCACCACCCTGAAATTTTTGTTTCCTTTTCTCACTGTAATTTAGCAAATTTTTTTCTCAATATCTCAGTCAAGCAACTAGTCAAACCCTCAAAGCTCTGCTGATTCTTCAATTCTTCTGAAGTATTGAGCAGCTTTTTTTAAGAAAATGAGAATTAGAAAGCACTAATTAGTGTGGGTCTGCTGCACAGTTTCTCACTGTGGAAACAAAAAAAGTATTTGCATAATCCTTCAACGGAAGCAGGAGCCTGGGGTGAGACTGCTTCCCCTCCCTGCAAGGGTTCCTGATAAGCAGTGAACCTCTTGTAGTGCCCAAGTTCAGCTCTAGCATCTGGATTTCCTCATGATGCCCATGCAATTCCACCTCCAGTCTTTCACATTTAAGAAAGATTGATCATAGGAAATTGAAACCCCAGGCATTAATATGTTCGTGTAAGTGTAGACAATGCAATTCATATGGTTCAAGTTCACAGTCCTTTCAGTGTTTTCAGCACTTTAAACCAGCATCTGTACCAATATTTCTAAAACCCGATTTATTCATTTGCAGAAATATAGATCATGAATGCTTTATAAAACAAAAAAATCAAACAAATCAATTTCATAACTAAATAATTGTAAAAAAGAACACTTCTAAATACTTTTCTTAAAGGTGTTACTAAAAACCTATTGAAGGCTGAAGAAAATCTGTATGTCTTGGATCATGTCCTAGGAACCTGTTTCAGCAAAAAGCCAAGAAACTTTATCAAGTATATGCTTAAGTCTCTGTGACTTTTGTAGAACATAGATGCCTAAATTGTTCAAATACCTATTTTCTTGTAATTAATCTGTGTGTGACTTCAGCAGTGTTTGATGGTTGGATATAAATAGAGCTGTATACCCCAGAAAGTGTCTTTTTATGTTTCTTATTGAAGTGGCAGGGAGAGTAGTTTTGATGCATTCCCTCAGTATTTTAAGTACGATATTTGGAAAACAGCCTCACTAATAATTTATTACACTTTTTTAAAAGTCTATTTATTTTTAAAAAGTAGATTAACTCTATCATTGGTCACTTACTACAAATAGTAAGAGTTGGATTTCTGGTGTGATTATTGGCCGGCTTCTTTCATTCTGTGAGAAGAATTGTAGAAAATCTACATAACTGAACTCAGAGAAAAAAAACAAAACAAAACAAAAAAAAAGAACACAAACCCAAAGAGATACAAACTGTGAGATCTCTTAGGTGTTAATATAGTCCAAGAAGATAACACAAAGTGTGAAATTAATCTGATACAAAATACAAATACATGTCTCCTTTGACTAAAATACATAGAGTGATTGGCTTAAGCACAGTCACAGAAATATTCCTTGAAAGAGACACTGAAGGTCATTTAATAAAATCACCACCTCAGAGTGGGACTATTCTCAATGCTAGATCTAGTCAGTTTTGTCTATTGGAGTTTTTTGGGTTTGGTTGGTTTGGTTTTTTTCTGTTTGTGTTTTGTTTTGTTTTAATCTAGGAAAACCTGTCAATATTTGAAAACTAATTCTGAGTCCTGGACTCCTTGGACCTAGTGGAGGTTGATCAGGCTCAGCCAAATAAATGCCTGTAAGGAATATATCTAAACACAGGTGAGAGAAATCCCATAGTTCAATTACCTTCAAGTGAAAAAGGAAAACCAGAAGCCCAGCCTGGTCCATTGTCTGCAATAGAAACATGTTTGCTTTTGGAACAATGAGAAATATCCAACTTATTAATGTAAGGGCTATGATATTTTCTAGTATCCAATATGACAGATCAACTCCTTTTTTACAAGTATTAATACCACTGAATGTTCCACCTTTGGGCAATCTTACCAAGACAAAGATTAATTCTGAGTTATGGTAGTAGTCATTGTCTGTTCAAATAGTCGTCTCTCATTTTTAAAAAAAAAAATTTTATTTCTAGAATTTGGTTGAAATGTGAGCTATCATCTATTTTTCTTATTCAGAAGGAAAAAAAATAGTTTATGTACAGCTATCTATTATATCAATTATAATAAAACAAAAGTCCTAAGTCAAAAATATACTTAGGATGGCTGAATTTGCACTGTTTAATCTCCTAAGGCCTATTCTCTTTCATATAATTTCATATAGTAATACAACAATAACATACTTCTTTATGAATATAATTTTTGAGGGACGTTCTAAGAGACTTTTCCTGTCTTCCATTTTTTGACGCCAACAATTTATGTATTTTTTAAGGAAAACTATTACTTTAATCCTAAATCAATTACTCTTTGCTTGATTTATGATACAATAAAATAATTATGCTCAGAAGAATAATCCAGAAATTCTTTCAGATTTGATTACTTTTACATCAGTTAAATTTATTCTGCAAAACAACAATACTTGCCTATACTTTTAAAAACGTTTATGCTATGCATTTCTTGAACTGCTATCTCAATCCTCAACAGATGAGCATCCAGGAAATATAAAAATATGGGTATGTGAACTCTGAACCAAGTCGATCCAAAGATGAGCTTATCCATCTTTAAGACACAACTTCTTATTTTGATATTGAAAGGATCTTTCTCATGTAAGGGAAGAAGTAGCTTCCTTCATTTTGTTTGGGTTGTCTTCCAATTATAACAGCAGTCTTGAGCTCATTGGAAACTCAGCGTGATATTATTACTATTGTCTCATTGGGTTCAAAGACCTGAAAGTTGTTGGCTGAGGGCTTAATGGTCTTTAAACTCAATTTACAGAGAGCTTATATCATGTTTCTCTGCTTGGCATCTGTAACTACACCCGCACCAATACAATAAATAGTGCCAGAGCTTGTCCTTTGTCTCTGCAGCCAGCTGACAGCGTCTAGCCACATTCATAATGGGAAGCTCTCTTGGCTGCTTAGATAGGTAAGCCACATATACAGCAACCTGATGGAAATGTTCTTACTGCTCCTGACTATGTCCAGAAATTGTCTGGGGGAAAAAAAAAACCAGAGCCAGAAGTATCACAGCTGTATCATGACACTGTTTGGGTTGTTAGTGTTGCCTCCTCTTTTTTTTTTTTTTTCTCTTTTTTTTGTGCAGTAGCAGCTTAATAAGCAAAAGTAGCCACATGTGAGAAAATACAGAAAGATTATAGATATGATTGTGTTATTTGACCTTGAGCATCTGAAAATAACTCTATAAAGCCTTAGTTATTGGTTATGTATACACATTTTTGAAAGCTTCCCTATGTAATTCTTCTGTGAGAGTATCAGTGGGGTCTTGGCCCTTAAATCTAATTTGTTTCTTGCCACTAAATTTATCTTAATGTGTCTTAATGATTCCAACTGCCAGTATGAGCCTATCATAAGAATACAAAGTGCTCTATTTTTAAAGTCTCTTTTCTTTTTTCCTTTTTAATAAATACCTTTCAAACATAATTGATTTTTCTGTTTTTGAAGCACATTCATTTTATTACTATGAATAATATATATCAAGTCAGGATTTGAAACAATTCATGTAAAGGCATAGAGGGAAAAAGATGGAGTTGACTAGAGCACGACCACACTGTGAACAGCTATGCTGTCCATGTCACAGAGGGGATTCCTGGTGGAGCATGGCAAACAATTTAAAAACTTGCTTCCTCTTATATATGGAGTGCAAATCATTGCAGTTATGTCTACATAAGCAGCTATGCTTACCTAAATGTTTTACATCAAAGCTTTACTTAGCAAAACTAAGGTGGGAACCTAGTGTAAACCACATACATAAATATTTCTGAAATATCACAAGCTACACATCAGATAGGTTATTTGATGTACACAGTGGCTGAAAATACTTGAAGAGGATATTGCACTTGCAGCACTTATCTAAAGCCATGAGCTTCTAAAGAGGAGTGGGTGTGAAGCTGTGAAGAAAAGTAATTCCATTCTCAGTAGGCTACCACAGTACATTTTCAAAAGTTTCTAATTGAAGATATGCTTCATTTGCCTTAGCTATAAAAGAAGTCACATTTACTCATGATTATGTCTGTAAATGACCTCATAAAATAGTAGTTTAAAGAAAAAACAAACCCAAACAAACAAAAATACCTAAAACATGAAAGCAAACCAAAGCAAAAGTAACATTGGAAAGCATTTTTAATTATGTGAAATTCTAGAATTATTTTTTGTATTATCTATCCAGTATCAAGTAAGTTAAACTCCATTAAGCTAAATAATTTAAAACTATTTTGATTGCATATATATTATCTGTACTAGGAATATACTTCATTCTAAAACAAAAATGTTTTTGAGAGCATTAATACATGAAAATATATGAAAATGATAGTACAGTGACTAATTGGTTATTCACAGTGAATACATACAGTGGATCTTTAAGAATGCTGTGATGAAAGTTTCAATAAGCTAACACAAAGTTATCATGAAACATGCAAGCAAAATTGAGAATTGTGATACACAAAATATATTGATTTCTCTGACAATTAATTCTACTTGAATATGGTGACTAGAGTGGTTTTCATGCCACAGTCTAAGTGTGCCTATCTCATATTTAAGACTGTCAGCCATACTTGACTACACAGACCACAGAGATTTATAGCTCATTCTGTTAAAAGTACTTAAATTATACACATTTAGCTTATTCAGTATTTGGTTTTGTTTGGGTTTTTTTGTTTGATTTTGTATTTTTTTCCTAAGCAGAGTAGGAGAAAATAGCAGTCAACACATTTTATAAAGAAGTTTTACATCCTAGAAAAAAATCAAGAGGTATTAAAAACCTTGTAACTAGTTTGTATAATTTAACTTCTAGGAAAGTATGGGAAAAGAAAAGTGTACTAGTAAGTTAATTTGTCCAAGTTTGCTTTCATATCTGGAAGAGTCTTCTACTCGGAACTAGCTATTCAGAAAGTGAAACTGATCTTGCTTAATTTTATATTTCTACCAATCTTAGCTAATCAAGTCCAACTCCTTTAGTTGTCAGTGGTGAAAAATGATTGTTTCTGAGATGTTCTTTAGGATATTTAAAGATAAATACACAGATGTATTTTTAAAAAAATATTAATTTCTACTTATTATAAAGTCTGCTTTGAGGTCAAGCAGATATGTGATGTAGGGAAGAAGAATACTGTCTGTTATTTGCACACTGACAAATGAGTATATTTTCTTGGCCAAACTGCTAGAAAAAGCCTTCAGTGAGAGCATTAGCTCATCTGGAAGGGCACACCTTTGCTTCTACTTAGTGTTTTCAGTCAGTCCAACTAGAATAAAACACTGCAAAGCCTATGTAGAGGTTCAGCTTGCTTCAAGCTAATGAACAAGGACTACTGTGAATTCCATGACATTTCATTCCTAAAATTTTTCATATTCAATAATAGGAAAAGTAACTCTGTTTCCTGAATTGGAACTGAAATAAATAATATCAGTGAATTGAATACCAATTCCAATTACATTCTGTTATATTTTCTTTCGAGCTTCTAATTTTCAATTTCTCTATGGAAAGCCTCCAGGAATGTAGATAATCTCCTCTAAAAAAGTTCTCGGAACTCAAATTTGCTGAATGTAAAAGCAGCATGGTTCAGGGCTGATGGCTTTGTCCTTCATGCCATCACCCCCACCATCTGTCCCAGTGCCCCAGATGGATCACTATTATCCATTGAACTTTACTTCGGCAAACAGTATGTATATTTCTGCAAAAATAAGTTCCTCTCTTCAACTGTGATTTAGAGATCAATTTTTGGTCCTTTCTCTGAGCTCAGAAAAGGAAGGAAAATACACATGGGTTCCAATATTTTCTCTGTTCTTGCTGGAATAAAAGAAAATATGCTATATCATATTTTGTATCAGGGAGTTGTTCATGTAACAACAATCTAGGATGTTTTTTGTACAGAGTTTAAATTCATGTTATTTCCTTTTAAATGTAATTAAACTAGATATTTCACAAAATAGACTTCTGGAAAAAAAAGGATAAGTAATTAATAAATTACTAATTTAGCCAATTTTCATTATTTGATCACTTTTTTCTACTGAGGAAATTTAGTTTCTCTCTTTGAAACTATTCATTGAAATTATTCTGATAGATTCCAATTCATACTTTGAAGAATGAAGAGTACTAAGCCAAAAGGAGCTTATAAATGTGTTACTTGTGGCGTACACGTGTCACTAAATATAATTCTCATTACATACTACATTTCTACATAGCTTTCCAGTTTTTCAGCTATTTGAACTGAAACCAAAAAAAACTAAATTTGGGAAGTACTACAGTCTTCTGGTTTATTTCAGTGGCAGTTTTACTATGTTAGTCAGTTCATGAAGTTTATGGGCACTTTTCCTTACTTATTTAATTATGGGTACCCAACAGGCCAACATATGCAATTTAATGGTGCAATTCACAGAAGTTACAAAAATCAAGATCCCTGCTGAAAATTTAAAGAGAGAGTGTACCTATTTTCTGCTTCTATTATTTCGTATAATGGCTTCCCGGATGAGAGAGAATAGCAAGCAAACAAAATGCCAATGATGCATGACTTGCACCAACTGCTTGTGAATTAAAAGCAGATGTGGACAGTGGGAGGCTGGCCATTTCTAAATACAATACAAGTAACTGGATAAAAAAGGAATGTCTACCAGTGATGTTCAAGAATGTATCTCATAGTTAAAATCTGCCTCTTTTTAAGCAGGCAGTCAGAATGACAGTCACCACAATAACAAAAAGGAAATTGACTACAGAATGTAATTAAATATAAATTATAAATATAATGTAAAAAAACCACAGTGACATCACTGTGGTCATGTTGCTATCTATGTATCCAATTTATTAGAATTTTCAGCTTTGCAATAAAAACATCAGTAATATTCAAACTGGAACACCCATAAGTGTCACTGCCATTGCACTGTAATAAATCCACTGTTTTGTACAGAAATATTTGTTAAAGGAGCAAATGATACACGCAAATTGCTTCTAAGTAATATACATTATATATACTCACTGAAAAAGTGGAAAACAACCAGTTTTTACTCCACTACCTCAAATTCCTGAGTCAGTACACTACTTATTATCTATATTTTCATTACAAGTTTTTCTATTTTCAACTACTCCTTATTATAGTACTCCGATTAATTGTAATTCTTTACCTTCCCAGGTGCACTGTAATTTTCTCTTATTGACCTTTTCATAAATCAACTTTATTTACTGGTCTTTGGGGGTCTATAATAGCAAAAGTTTCTCTAAAACAAGATACTCTATGGGGTATTCATAGCTTTTATTTCACCAATTCTTTTTGTATCTAAACAAAAACCCCTCTTTCCTACCCTCAATTTACTAGACTTCTTTATTAAAGATCAATGCTAAATACCCTTAATTAATGTCAAAGCTCTCTTGGTGTTTTCAGGTTTACCCAGTTCAAGTTTATATTCAGTATACTTCAGTGAAGGTTATTGGTCTTCTGAGAGTATTTTACTAGAGCCACATTAAATCACTTTCTACATACTGTGATAACATTTAACTTTCTGTACTCACATTTTTTTCCAGCTCTCAATAAGTTTTTGGATATACTGCTAACAGTTTCCTTTTTTAAAAAAAATTTTTTCTCTGCACACTTCAAATTAAAGCTTCATTTGGCTTGGACATTTTACCAGCTTTCAGAGGGTGAGACCATTCATTCTGGTTTGATCCTCATTTCAACTCCATATTTTTTCTTTCTTCATGTGAAATTTATGTCTTTTTCTGTAATGTGGAACTTTCTTCCTTTCCTAATACTAAAGCTGATTCACATTTCAATAAATTACTAACTTCATTTTTTAGAAGCTGTATAAGTTAAACCAATAAGTTGTGCTCCTTAAAAAGACTTGGGAAAAAAAAAGATCCATTTACTTTTATTAATTTTCAGAGCTATTTTCTTTGCACTCAGCATCTTTAGTGGTTTTCTTAACAGTTATTATTATAGTCATACGTTCTCACTCACAACCTCTCTCTCCCCTCTCCCTCTCTCTTCCTTCCCACCCCCCACCCCCCTGGCCTTGCTTTTCCTTAAACTTTGAAGAACATTCTGGGATCTCATTAATGTCGTTAATGTGCCTAGCATAAACGTCAACAGAAGCAGAATAAAATTCTTGAAACATAAATGGTGAGATTTTTACAAACCCTTGAAATTAATCTTGCCCAATCACTGCCAGGGACTTTAGTGAAGCAACTCATGAGTTTTCGGTATTACTTAAAAGCAACAAACATTTTGTACATGGAGGAAAAAAAATATTTTCAAAGCTAAGTAACTAAGCTAAAATGCATAATTTCTTCAAGGAATATGTTTGAGGGGCAGATTGTTGTCTTTCAAGATTAAAGAACCTGGTAGAAATACAGCTGTTTTTCAGTGTTCCTTGTAGTAGTTTAGACTACTAATGAAGGATAAGAGAGAATATTGAGAATGTTGAGATTTCCATGAAAAAAGACAATTAACTCATCATCTTTACACTGTAGAAGCAGAGAACCACAGACCTCCCTTAGGATGTAAACTACATTTTAAGTGTGGTTGCAGTTCAAATTATATGAGAGAGTCCAGCACAGAGCCACCAAGATGATTAAGGGAGCGGAACATCTCCCTTGTGAGGAAAGGCTGAAGGAGCTGGGTCTGTTTAGCTTGGAGAAGAGGAGACTGAGGGGTGACCTCATAAAAGTCTATAAATATGTCAAGGGAGAGTGTCAGGAGGATGGAGTCAGGCTCTTTTCAGTGACGTCCAATAACAGGACAAGGGGCAATGGGTACAAGTTGGAACATAGGAGATTCCATTAAAATATTAGAAAAAACTTTTTCACGGTGAGGGTGACAGAGCACTGGAACAGGCTGCCCAGGGGGGTTGTGGAGTCTCCTTCTTTGGAGACATTCAAAAGCCTCCTGGACGCATTCCTTTGTGATCTATTGTAGGTGATCCTGCTCTGGCAGGGGGGCTGGACTAGATGATCTTTGAGGTCCCTTCCAACCCCTAACATTCTGTGATTCTGTGAAGGCAGAGTTTACATCAAAATTTTATATAATTTATATTTCCAGTATGCATACAGAAATATAAATAGTAATATTCAACAGAAGAATAGAGGGCACAAGACTCAAGACGTCTTGGTCTAAGAGATAGATAAATATCCCCTCTTTTGGTTTGTTATGCCTCTTCACAACTCTCTTGATGGTTCAGGCCATACTATATCTGTAATCTGTGCTAGACCAGAGAACAAAGAAGGCCTGTATTTAAAGAACTGGATTTGTTAAGTATTAAACTGTAGTTTAAAACAAAACCTTAGTAGATGTACAGGATACAGGAAAAATAATTTAACAGAACATGTTTTACATGTGAGATATTTATCTAGAAAAAATATCATCACATGTAGTTAGCAAACTAACTTTACAGTTCTGGTTACATGGATATACTATTGCACTCTAAGTCTGTATGCATAGCCTACAAAAAATGTTTTTCTTCTCTTTCATTCCCTCTTGATTTCTCAAGTTTGAGCAAACTAGTCAGTGAATTGATCTGCTCAGATAACTTAGAATAAATCAAATGTTCTCTCTACACCTGCAAAAGGAGCAGATGCTATAAGAAGTGGTTTAGCACTTCAACAGACTGCTTCTGTCTGCATAGCCAGTGACTTTAGCTAGTTCAGTAGTCTGATTTCCTTGAAGCTTTGGCAGGAAATATGTTCTACTTTGTACTTTTGTGTTTTAAATGATATGCAATGCACTCCAATGAGCTTAGGACTGACGGTCACAGTAATAATCTCAAATTAAAGGCTTTTAATGTATGAAGTAAGTACAAACAGTAATTCTGGATCTGTTTTGGTACATCATTGCATTAAAAACAATGCCACAAGTGGTGTGCGGGTTTTTTGAGATTCCTTAGGAGTATTTTTTTCAGATAATGAGCTATGTGTGACACATGCATGATCTTTCTCTCTTAATCAGTGTCCTTCTTGTCCTTACTCACCTTCCATGTAAAGTATTACATTTAATCCTTTCTCAGTGGGGTTGGCTGTGCTCACATCCTAGAGCACAGGAGGGATGAATGACAGGATGAGCAGCTGGCTCTCACTACTTTCCCAGAAGAGTCAGGGATGTCTAATCTCCCAAAATACATTGTTCCACATTTCTATATCAACTTTTTAATTTTTTTTTTTAAAGGTTGTCCATCTTTATCCTACAGAGTACATGAAGGACTTGCCAGTTTTTATTCAGTGCCGTGACAGTTTAGCTAGATGAGCCAACACAGCTGCCTAGTACTGTGTCTTGTAACTGAAATCTTTGTATCATACTCCTTTGCTCAGAGTAGACATGATCTGTGTCTTTATAACACATTGCAGAAGGCATTTAGATATCTAATCCTCACTAGTCTCACTAAGATTTATGGCTTAGGGTCTCACCTGTATACAGACATTTCTAATCCCTGCTCCTGCAGCAACAAGGTTAAGAAGTTTTTCATCAGTGAGTTAACTGAAGGTAGAATAGGATGTGAAATATGACTGTAATTTGTTAATAGGAAAACATTACAAGCTTACCATAACATACTTATGCAAGGTGTCAGAAAATGGAAAATTTGCATCTACTCTTCTTAATTCCAATATTCAAACTAATAAATTTTTCATCATTTTTCTCTGAGTTACTGCATAACATGGATACATTAATTACCTTCTAAATTCAGAGTAATTAATAGTGTTAATTGTTACTCATGTTATGAAAACAAGTGAGTTAATCAAAATTGCATTGTTTAAATAAGGGGAAGTATGGTGCAGTAAAGATTTGCTCATCACTTGTGGAATGAGTTCTTCTGTTTGAAAAGTTCTTCAGAATTTAGTTAAGTTTTAAATCACATGAAGCTTGCGGTTATTTTTCTACTTCTTTATCTAATTATGCTTTATCTTTCCACAAACTGCTTCTCAATACCTTTTTTGTACTGAAAGAAAGCCCTCCAGAAATCAAAGAAGCTTATCTCCATCACTGTGGCTTATGCACTTATCTTCATCTTACAGAAATGTGTGATGTGTTCCCTGTCCCATTGGTGTCTCTGTGAGTGACACTTTAATGTTTATATTTCCAATCCATAACCGATGGATTAAATGTATCTAAAACTTCTGCTGTCTCTGGCATTTGAGACGTGTACATTAATACATCTCTGACCATGCTAACTCATATAAATGCTAATTACTGACACAGTCATATGCTATCTGTTTATATTCATAAGTACAGATCACACTTAGCTTGGCTTCCAACTATCTTTCAGTTAGAACTCTTTAAAATGCCCTAAATATTCATTTGAATATTTACACTCCATGTAATGAAGTCAGTATATTTTATGCAAATTCATGTCTTTTTAGATTTTGCTTAACTTATCCTTTCAAGAATGTAGTTATAAACTTGAGTAGGTATACTACTGATTTACAACTGGATGATGCATGTGGTCAGCCTGACTTTGTTCTGTGATACAATGTGTAAGGTCCACCTTTTAAGAAGCCAACTTGAAAAAATTACTTCTCTTTATTGCATGAAATTTTACAGAAGTTAATATACTATAATTTTTTTTTTTAAACTTAATCCCATGCAGTGGACTGTGATGTATTGATCTAAACCTGAATTTCAAATACAGCAGAAATTCCCATTTTTACTTTCCTTTTAGAAATTAAACATAACAGAAACACAACAGAATTTGAGTGGTTAATAGAGGTTTGCTTTCACTCTTTTGTTTTTTTTTTTTTTTGGTTTGAACAGAAGAATGTGAAAGAACACATAATTATGGCTATTATATTTGCAGGAAGATTTCCCTGTCCCAAATATTACTGCTGAGAAGCTATTAAAAAAGTAAAATTTCAAAACCAGAAATAATTGATAGTGTATTTTGTATTCCATATGTAACTGAGATATTGATAACAATTCATACTACAAGTCAGTGAAAATGTCTTTTATAAACCGCATAAATTATATAAGAAGAAATGTAGCAGTTTTAAAGAAGAGGGGTTTTTTGACTGGCATAGGTCCTGCAGGTAGTATATGGGAGTACCCAGTGCTTTACACACTGTTTGAAAAAAGTGTTATTAATAAAGTGATGTCTTCAGAAAGCCTATTTTATTTTAA